>JBBPBX010000642.1:108281-122399 GCA_038048925.1 Garcialebias charrua
GTAGTTGGGAGGACGGGGGAGGAAAGGAGAAAGGCGAATGCCTCTTTCAGAAGCCAGAACAGAATGTAATCACCCCTTTTGGGCTTTTTGAGTCCCTCCGCATGCCGTTTGGACTAAAGGGGACAGCACAGACTTTTCAAAGGTTGATGGACTTCATGTTGCGTGGCCTCAATTTTGTGTTTGTCTATCTGGACGACATTTTGGTGGCCAGCTCGTCAACCGAGGAGCACCTGTTACACCTGAAAGAAAATTTTCAGCGCTTGGATGCACATGGCTTGATCATTAATCCGGTCAAGTGCCAGTTTGGTTTACCGGTGATCGACTTTTTAGGTCATCGTATTTCCGCGCAGGGTGCAGTTCCATTGCCTGCCAAGGTACAGGCGGTGGCAGAGTTCCCACGTCCTCTGGTGGTAAAAAAGTTGCAGGAGTTTTTAGGCATGGTGAACTTTTACAACAGGTTCATTCCCAATGCAGCCCATCTCCTGCAGCCTCTCTACGAGGCCCTGCGCTCGAGGAAGGCGACTGACACAGTGGTTTGGACCCCGGACCGGATCACTGCTTTTGATGGTGCTAAGTCCGCGTTAGCTAGCGCGGCACTCCTAGCCCATCCAGATTCAGAGGCCCCGATTGCGCTAACAACTGATGCTTCAGATATAGCTGTGGGGGCTGTTGTAGAGCAACGCGTTGGTGACGCATGGCAGCCGTTGGCATTTTTCAGCCGAAAATTGCGGGACTGCGAGCGCAAGTACAGCGTTTTTGACCGCGAGTTGTTGGCGCTGTTCTTAGCTACACGGCATTTTCGTTTTTTTGCTGGAGGGTCGTTCGTTTACGGCTTATGTGGACCACAAACCACTCACGTTTGCCATGTCTAAAGTTTCGGAGCCCTGGTCAGCGCGTCAGCAACGGCACTTGGCGGCCATTTCAGAGTTTACAACGGACGTCCGCCATGTGGCTGGAAAATCCAACTCAGTGGCAGACTGTCTGTCACGGGTGCTCGTTTGTCCTGTGCTCCTCGGGGTAGATTTTTCTGCCATGGCCGCTGACCAACCGGGAGACGCTGATATAACTGCCCTTCGTGCCGGCGTTTCAGGGCTTAAGCTAGAGGAGGTCAAATTGGGAGAGGGCGGTCCTTTGATCCTGTGTGACGTTTCCACAGGCCGGACACGCCCAGTGGTTCCATCAGGTTGGCGCCGCCGCATTTTTGACTCTGTTCACTCTCTCTCGCACCCAGGTGTGCGCGCGTCTGTGAAACTAGTCAGCGCACGTTTTGTGTGGCCTGGTTTACGCAGAGAGGTGAGGAGTTGGGCAGCGGCTTGCGTGGCTTGTCAGCGTGCCAAGGTGCACCGGCACACTAAGGCACCACTGGAACCATTTCCCATTCCAGCCAAGCGTTTTGACCACGTGCATGTGGACTTAGTTGGTCCCCTGCCCCCATCACGGGGTTTCACACACCTGCTTACAGTGGTCGACCGCACAACCAGGTGGCCGGAGGTCGTTCCTCTTTCTTCCACAACTACCTCCGACGTGGCTGGTGCGTTCCTCTCCACTTGGGTTGCCCGTTTTGGTGTGCCCTCGGACATCACTTCAGACAGAGGTCCCCAGTTTATTTCAGGGCTCTGGTCCGAGATGGCGCGCTCCTTGGGGGTGCAGGTGCATCGCACTACCGCCTACCACCCTCAGGCTAACGGGTTGGTTGAACGTTTCCATCGGTCTCTTAAGGCGGCGTTACGTGCTGCGCTAACAGACGTTGGCTGGGTGGAGCGTTTGCCGTGGGTGCTGCTTGGGTTGCGATCAGCTCCTAAGGAGGACCTCAACGCTTCATCAGCCGAGTTGGTTTTTGGTCAGCCTTTACGAATCCCAGGGGAGTTTTTGTTAGACGTTGCCGCTCCACGTTTCCCCGAAGCGGTGGACCCCTATTCGCAGAGTAGTTTTTTGGTTCCGGGTCCTGTGCACCATTGTTTCCCGCAGGCGTTTGTGCCCACAGCACTCCAGTCTGCCCGTTTTGTTTTTGTGCGACGTGACGCCCACCATTTGCTTCTCCAGCCTACGTATGATGGGCCGTTTCGTGTGCTCGAAAGAGGCGTGAAAAGTTTTGTTTTAGACATGGGTGGGCGTAGAGAGCTGGCTACGGTGGACCGCCTGAAGCCAGCCTATGTGTTGGCTGATGAAGAGGTGTTGCCGGCTCAGGTTCCTAGACGCGGCCGCCCTCCTGCTCGGCCCGACCTTCCGTTTTCTCCCCCCAACTGTGTTCCTCCACCTCCACCGAGTCGACGCAGTCGGTTAGGCAGGTTGATTAGGCCCCCTGTGAGAGACTGATATGTTTTGTATTTGCCCTTCTGGGTGTTCGGGGGGAGGGGCTGTGTGGTGTATTAGTAAGGTAAATAACCTCATCTCTCTCTCACCCAGTAGGAGGAGCCAGCGAGGTGTCCCCCTGTTGTTTCCAGGTGAAGAGAAGAAGAAGTGTTCGTGTGTGATTTCATTCATTCTGTTTCTGGTTTTGGCGCTCGAAGGATTAAAGTCAACTGCTTGGAAATCAGTTTGTCTCTCCTTCTTCACACTCTACAGTGTCAGTCATATGTTACAGGACAAAGCTGGAAGAGTCACCCAATAATCGTGAGTTTCTTGTGAGTGGGCGGGGCTTAAGTGATGTCAAGGATCCACAATACCAATTTGTCTCGAAGTGCTCATTGATCTAGTCCAAAAAACCTGGCGTAGATGGGATTATGTATCACTGAGATAGGGGCGCATTGGAGTAAAATTTTCAACCACAATACCAATGTGTATAAATTGGTCACTGATGAAGCACCATAAATGTGGTGCATGATGTATCACTGATCTGTAACTGTTGGAGTAATGTAGGGGGTGCACTGGAGTAAAATGTTATATAACCATATCAATGTGTTTAGAAGTGCCCACAGATGACGCACAATCAATCTGGAACAGATCGGATGATCTATCATTGACATATAACAGTTTGAAGTATGTAGGGGACGCAGTGGAGTCAAAAGTGAAATAACAATAGAAATGTGTCTAGAAGTGCTTACTGATGATGCACAATAAATGTGGTACATATTAGATGATATATCACTGATCTGTAAGTGTAGGAATAATGTAGGGGGCACACGAGTGAAATTTTAAACAACAATACCAGTGTGTGTAGAAGTGCCCACAGATGATGCACAATAAATCTGGAACAGATCAGATGATCTATCACTGAGATCTAACAGTTTGAATAATCTACGGGGTACACTGGAGTCATGTTAAACCACAATATGTGTATAGAAGTGCTCACTGATGAACCACAATAAATCTCGGGACTAGATCGGATGATGTATCACTGAGATATAACTGTAGTAATAATACATGTATAGGGGGCGCTGTGGAGGATATTGGCCACTTATCATCTATGTCTCTTCAAATGGTGGATAATGATCGATCGTAGCGATTTTTGTGCACCTCTGTTAAAGTGTGTGGAATTTAGAGCCAAACTTATGGGGACGGCGTCACATCTGAGATCGTCACACCGTCACGCCCACATCCTCCAACGAAAACTGTTTGTAATTTAAAGTAAGTCAGATCAACTTGTTATACGTCGTCTTCTAACACAGGATCATCCTGATTAGTTCAAGGGAGTCAGAGAGGGAGCATTCCAAGTTAAAAGTGACTTCCTGTTCTGAGGGGGAGGGGCTTCAAAGACATCACAACATGACCACAGAGAATCGTCGGGCATCCAACAGGGAAGACTCATGTCAAGTTTGGTACACTTTGGTCTTTCATTGTGAAAGTTATAGCTGTTTGAAATTTGTGGCGTGAAGCTTAAGTTTGAGGTCTGGCCACGCCCCTTTAGCATAAACAAAATGCAAGCTTTTGATAATTTTTACTGTCCAATGTGTTAAGGGCATATTAACCAAGTTTGAAGGCAATCCTTCAAAATCCCTAGGAGGAGTTCGTTCAAATCTGCAATTAGAAACGTCGAAAAATGACCTTTGACCAAAAATGGCCGACTTCCTGTTGGTTTTTGACCAGGGCTCCAAGATACTTTTTTGTAGGTCCTGAAAAGATACATGTTCACCGAGTTTCAGAATTATGGGGCCAAAAATGGCTTGGGGTTGAGGTTTTAAAAAATTCTAGGGGGCGCTGTGGAGGCCATTGGCCAATTAGCATGGATTCCTGTTCAATAATAATAATAATAATAAATTCAATTTATAACGCACTTTTCATTACTGAAAATCTCAAAGTGCTACACATATATTGAATGCTACACACATTCATAAACCGTTGGCGGCAGACTACCATGCAAGGTGCTTTCCAGTCCTACCGGGAGCAACTCAGGGTTAAGTGTCTTGCCCAAGGACACAACGACACATGGTGCGGGTCCCGGGAGTCGAACCGCCAACTTTCCGATCGGGAGACGACTGCCCTTACCACTACGCCACGGCCGCCCATAAACATGTGCTGTTCTGGTGTGGTAGAATAAATAATGATGTCATCCAAGTAGACAAAACAATTGCTTCCTTTGAAGTCTCCTAGAACTGTCTCCATTATACGTTGGAAGGTGGCAGGTGCATTTTTAGTCCAAAGGGCATCACTTTAAATTGGTATAAGCCAAGAGGACAGATAAAAGCAGTCTTTTCACAACTTTCTTCATCCATTTTAACCTGCCAGTAGCCACTGTTGAGGTCCAAAGTTGTGAAAACAGCTGCTCCATGTAGTGCTTCCAATATTTCTTGGAGGTTAAGGATGGGATAAGCATCAGTATGTGTAGCAGCATTTAGTTTTCTGTAATTCACACAGAATCTTGCTTTTGAATCTTGTTTTTTTGGTACCAGGACCAATAGAGCAGCATAAGGAGAAGTAGATGGCTCTATAATATCTTTTTCCAGCATCTCTTGTATGTGCTCCTTGATGACCTGAAGCTTGATGGGTGACACACGGTAAGGTTTTTGTTTGATAGGTACTTGGTGCGTGAGGAAAATCATGTGTGAGAACTCCCGTGCGACCCAAAGTATGGGTACAAACATTCTTATTGTGTTGTAGTTGATGTAACAATTGTCTTTTTCCAAAGTCATCCAGATGAGCATTATCTGTGGCTACTTCCAAGAGGTCCTGGCATATAGGAAAGGATGTTAATGGGGGTGGACGCATTGCAGAAAAGAAGGCAATAAGAGGTTGAAATAGCTCTCCGGGCTTTAAAGCAGATGCACTTATAAATGGATAACGTTGATTTATGTTCGTTTTAAACCAGTAACTATGTTCAGAGACATCAAACTGTAGGTCGGAAAAGAAAATGAAGTCCAGTCCCACTACAGCAGAGAAAGCAAGGCTCTTTGCAGGCAGGATCACACAAGGCAATGTCACTGTTTCAGATTGTTTGGTCAGAGTAAGTTCACCTCCATCCCAGTGGTAGCCGTCCTTCTCCATCTTCTAGATACAAAGGTTCCCTGGTCCATGGTTTGAGTACATTATGAGGTTCCCTCACTTCTGACCAAATGTCCTCATTTATCAGGGTGTAAGATAAGCCTGTATCTAGGATGGCAGTTCCTTTCCAATGACCCACTTTTAATGGAATCATCAACTGACAAGGCAGAAGGGTGTCATCAGTTGATTTCGAATAGCTCACAGAGGCAGTAGCTCTTGTCTGATCTGGGAGAGTCAATGAGTGGGACGGTGCTTGACATTGATTTTAAGAATTATTAGGAGTCTGTGCCTCTGAAGAATTTGCAGTTTGCATCCTGTGTTTATTAGCCTTCCACTGTGGACAGGAAGTGGGTACATGGTGTCCTTTGCAGTGCCAACAGTACACTTGAGATGGTCAATTGGAGGCAATAGGATTCTGCTCAGTTGATGCACTTTTCATAATTGGCGATGCAGCAGCCTCACTGATAGGGGTTTTTAGAATTGTTTTCCACAAACTTTTCCTCTGTTCATATTGCAGTTGATTCTGTTGGTCCTTCTCCAGTTGCTGTCCCAGGCGGACAAGTTCATCCACAGAAGTAACTCTATTTCTCAGTTGGCTGGCTAGTTGAGGGTTGATGTTTTTCAAGATTAATTTAACAACTTCCTCTTCACTTATAGTCGTCTTCCAACGTTTGCACAGTGATTGATACATGTAGGCAAAGTCTCTGATGCCTTCATCCTCTTTTTGGATTCTGTTGCGTACTCTCTCAGCCAGCTCATCCTCATAATCCTCTGATAAGAAAGCTGCACGGAATTGTTTGTTGAATTCTCTCCAGGTTTGTATTTTATGACGTGCCACATCCCACCAGTCCCTGGAGGTACCATGTAATACGTTACGAAGAGTAGCCATAAGCTCTTCATCAGTGAGTGGATTGAGGGCCAAAAAATCCTCACACCTCTCTAGGTACTGAAGGGGATCAGCAGAGTCCTCAACTTTTCCAAAAGTTGGAAACTGTAGTTTGATAGGGCTTTTTCCCAAAATTCTACTTCTGGTTTCGCCTTGGTTGGTTGAACTTCCAGCTGACTCAAGCTATCATCCCGTTTACCATCTCTTATTGTTGACTGCAATCTGGGATGGCCTAAAACTTTTAGATGTTTCTCTCGAAGTAGGTCGTCTGAGTAGATTTGTACACCTGCATGTCCAGTTGAAGTGGTTGCTCTTGCACTGTGAATTTCCTCAGCCATGGAGTGTAAAGTGTTAAGACAGACAGAAAGTTCCTCTTTCACTGGGTGGATGATATCAGGTATGAGTTTTGTAGTAATTTCATCATACTGTTCCTTTAACCGCCATCCAAGTGAAGTGTCAAACTGTGTTCTTAAATACTCCACTCGTTGGTCCACATGTTTAACAAGCTCTCTTTGCTGCTTCAGAAATGAGTCTGTTAGTTTTTTTGCTCATTTGATCCATTTGGACAGCAATTCTTTTGGAAAACTTCAAAGTTTGTTTTCAACTCCTCCTGTAAGCGGTGTTGTTGCTCCACAATTTTTTAAAAGCTGTTCCTTTTCAACAGTATTTGGTGATCGATTCAGGGGAGAAGACAGTTCAAAAAGAAGCAATTTTGTTGCATCCAGTCGAGCCCTCCGGTAATCCAAAACATGCCGTCCACACTTCCAAACAGCTGAAGATGACACCCCCCCGCTGCGCTCCACACATCCTTTCACACTTCTCAAAAGGGGCGTTTCCACTGGAACCAGCTGGCTTATCTGCCAGTGTGTCGGAGGATAATTGCTCCAAAACAATAAAGGGGTAGACAAATTTTAAGATATTTTAGGCGCACAATATTTATTGGTGATGGTTCAGGCTGTCTCAAGGTAATTCGGCAATCAGCCAAGCTTTCTATGAAACCTTGGTTCAAAAGCATTTGAGTCTAGAACTAATCAGAAATGACATAGTTCTTACAGACTCAAAGAGCACCTCTTCAGTCAAAAAGTGGGAAAGCACGCACCACAACGACAGTGACCCGTCTCAGTCTGAACACTCAGACACACCTGTGACTGCACCGTCAGTTGTGACACACCTGTGACACAGAAAGGGGTAAACGTAAGAAGAAACGTTGGCCGAAACCTAAAAGGTTCCTGTGTACTGTCTACTCTCAGCTGCGCAAACAGCTTAAACTAAACAATGGCATCCTAACTCGTGACCATGGATGGACATCACCTGTGTGCATGGTCCCCCATGACCACAGGGAGGTGATGTTAGGTCATGCCCATGCCAAGACAAAGATTTCAATAACCCCACAAACGACAAAGATCTCGCAATCTCACAGACTTCATGTGAAAATAAGGTCGTCCAAGCACAAGATAGTATATAAACTAAACAGTTTAAACTATATTAGTTGCGAAACGAAACCGTTCCAACTAGAACTTAGAAACACTAAGTCTAAAACCCACAACAAAAAACTAACCTTAACAACCGTTTAAATCTGTAGGATTTAATTGACATTGGTTATAAAGCTAAGAACTGTTTTTCTTGTGTGTGACACGCAGTGATGTCACTAACGCGTTACAAAGTAATGCGTTACTCTTTTCGGACCACTTTTTTCAGTAACGAGTAATTTAACGCGTTGCTATTTCAAAATCCAGTAATCAGATTAAAGTTACTTATCCTAATTTTAGTGCGTTACTTTGTTGTCATTTTCTGTAGTACTGTACTTTAATTTTATTTTATTTCCTCAATGCGTCTCGGGGAGTGATTAAAAAAGACTTGAGTCTATGCGGAAATTTGGTCATCTATTGCGGTTGCTGTGAAACCTGACACTAGCGTGCGTGACAGAAACTGGATTGAGGTGCTCACACGGAGCTGAGGAGAAGTACTTGGAGCTGAGAGGAGGACGAGTGATAAAAAAAGACTCAAGGAGTGACGTGACGTCTGCTCTATGCGACCTGAGTTTCAGCACGACATCTTGCAGCGAACCGTTAGCATTAGCATCTCGTTACGGTCGCCTGTTTGGGAACGTTATGGCTTGTTAAAAGACGAGCGCAAATTCAAAGCTGTGTGGACATTGTTTCACAAGACTGGATCTGCAACAGACAACATGTCTAACTTGAACGTACTTAACGACATCATCCGAACGTGAATGAAGAAAAGCAGCTTGCCAACACCGCTAACAGCAGTTGCAACTTTTAACAGGTAATTCAGATCCATCCATCCATCCATCCATTTTCGTCCGCTTATCCGGGGTCGGGTCGCGGGCGTAGCAGCCTAAGTAGGGAGGCCCAGACTTCCCTCTCCCCAGCCACTTGAAGCAGCTCCTCTGGGGGAATCCCAAGGCGTTCCCAGGCCAGCCGAGAGACATAGTCCCTCCAGCGTGTCCTGGGTCTTCCTCTGGGTCTCCTCCCAGTGGGACATGCCCGGAACACCTCACCAGGGAGGCATCCAGGAGGCATCCTAACCAGATGCCCGAGCCACCTCAACTGGCTCCTCTCGATGTGGAGAAGCAGTGGCTCTACTCCGAGTCCCTCCCGGATGACTGAGCTTCTCACCCTATCTCTAAGGGAGAGTCCAGACACCCTGCGGAGAAAACTCATTTCAGCCGCTTGTATCCGAGATCTCGTTCTTTCGGTCACAACCCAAAGCTCATGACCATAGATGAGGGTGGGAACGTAGATCGATCGGTAAATTGAGAGCTTTGCCTTTCGACTCAGCTCTCTCTTCACCACGACAGACCGGTACAGCGCCCGCTTCACTGCGGATGCTGCACCTATCCGCCTATCGATCTCACGCTCCAGTTTTCCCTCATTCGTGAACAAGACCCCGAGATACTTAAACTCCTCCACTTGGGGCAGGACCTCCTCCCCGACCCGGAGAGGGCATGCTACCCTTTTCCGGCTCAAGACCATGGCCTCGGATTTGGAGGAACTGATCCTCATCCCGGCCGCATCACACTCGGCTGCAAACCGCTCCAGCGAAAGCTGTAGATCACGATCTGATGAAGCCAATAGGACCACATCATCTGCAAAAAACAGAGAAGCGATTCTAAGGCCACCAAAACGGATCCTCTCAACACCTTGGCTGCGCCTAGAAATTCTGTCCATAAAAGTTATGAACAGAATCGGTGACAAAGGGCAACCTTGGCGGAGTCCAACTCTCACTGGAAACGAGCCTGACTTACTGCCGGCAATGCGGACCAAGCTCTGACACCGGTCGTACAGGGACCTAACAGCCCATATCAATGGGCCTGGTACCCCATACTCCCGGAGTACCCCCCACAGAACCCCCCGAGGGACGCGGTCGAATGCCTTTTCCAAGTCCACAAAGCACATGTAAACTGGTTGGGCAAACTCCCACGCCCTCCAGGACCCTGCTGAGGGTGTAGAGCTGGTCTAGTGTTCCACGACCAGCACGAAAACCACACTGCTCCTCCTGAATCCGAGGTTCGACTATCCGACGGACCCTCCTCTCCAGAACCCCTGAATAGACCTTACCAGGGAGGCTTAAGAGTGTGATCCCCCTATAGTTGGAACACACCCTACGGTCCCCCTTTTTGAATAGGGGAACCACCACCCCAGTCTGCCAATCCAAGGGAACTGCCCCCGATGTCCACGCGATATTGCATAGTAGCGTAAGCCAACAGAACCCCACAACATCCAGAGCCCTAAGGAACTCCGGGCGAATCTCATCCACCCTTGGAGCCCTGCCACCACGGAGCTTTTTAATCCTCTTAAAACGCCGGTGTCTCTAGCGACACTTTTTCCACACGTTTTCCCAAGCTATTTTTAGATTACCGTAACTCTGCAACCGTTTGTGCTATAAGAAAAATTCAAACAGTGTTTGAAAGAAAAAAAAGTGCGCTTTTAGGCTCTTTTTGCTGGTATTACGGTAGTCACCCTCCGTGAGCTGCAAACGCCCTGGAAAGCGAGTCCTTTGTCTTCAGCACGAACAGAGTGCAGCTTGAGCAGGAAAAACATGAGCAGCAGAGCAGAGATTCAGATAAAACTATGTCAAATCAAGGAATAAAAAGACAATAAGGAGATTCCTGGATGATTTGAATTTGGAGAAGTTTCTTTTTGTTCTTCTGAAGAAAAAGCTGAAAAAACATTTGATCTAACAATCTAATAACTTTTTGAATTTTATTTCTGAATGAATGAGGGCTGTTATTTGGTGGATAATTGTTTTATACTGGGTACATATAATAGGATATAGTTTTATTTCATTTTTTATATTTTATTTTGTTTTTGGAATAGTATATCAAGTCTATAACATATACTATTCATCAGTTTGTACTTTGTTTGTGTAGAAGATAATGAGAAATGTAGGGAGGGGAAATTCGCCTGTAAATAATTTGAATTGTTAGTCTGTTTCTTATTTGTAAAAATAAGTGAGAATAAAAAAAACATTGTAAATATGTTCTATAGTGTTGAAATTGTTAATTTATGATGCAAAATCTGTACTGCATGTTCAAATGCAGTGTTTTATTTGCATAAAATCTCTAAAATCTAATTTCGCTTATTGTTTTTTCTTGATGTTAAACAGTTTAATAGTTGTTTTTTAACAAGTATAATGTAAAATAATGCCAGATATTGAAAGATCTAAATATTCTGAACAAATGTGCTGAAGCACTTGTCCATAGAACATTTTCTTCATATTTTCTAGTGAAAAACAAGTAAAAAATGCCAGGCGGAAATTTGAGGCTTAGGTGTAACCTCGGTGACCTCAGCACCAGAGATCGGAGAACCCGACCCAAAGTCCCTAGGCTCCGCTTCCTCAGTGGAAGATGTGCCAGTAGGATTGAGGAGGTCTTCGAAGTATTCCGTCCACCGACACACAACATCCCGAGTTGAGGTCAACAGTACGCTATCCCTACCATAAATGGTGATGGTCGCGTACCGCTTCCCCCCACTGAGACGTCGGATGGTGGACCAGAATCGCCTCAAAGACGTACGGAAGTCATTCTCCATGGTCTCTCCGAACTCCTCCCACGCCCGAGTTTTTGCCTCAGCAACCACCCGAGCCACATGCCGCTTGGACTGTCGGTACCTATCTGCTGCTTCCGGGGTCCCACAGGCCAAAAAGGCCCAATAGGACTCCTTCTTCAGCATGACAGCATCCCTCACCGCCGGTGTCCACCACCGGGTTCGAGGGTTGCCACCACGACAGGCACCAACAACCTTGCGGCCACAACTCTGATAAGCTACCTCGACAATAGAGGCGTGGAACATGGCCCACTCGGACTCAATGTCCCCCGCCTCCCTCGGAACGTGTTCAAAGCTCTCCCGGAGGTGGGAGTTAAAGCTCCGTCTTACGGGAGACTCTGCCAGACGTTCCCAGCAGACCCTCACAATACGTTTGGGTCTGCCAGGTCTGACCGGCATCCTCCCCCACCATCGGAGCCAAACTCACCACCAGGTAGTGGTCAGTGGACAGCTCCGCCCCTCTCTTCACCCGAGTGTCCAAGACATGCGGCCGCAGATCAGATGAGACGACAACAAAGTCGATCATCGAACTGCGACCTAGGGTGTCCTGGTGCCAAGAGCACATATGTACACCCTTATGCTGAACATGGTGTTCGTTATGGACAATCCATGATGAGCACAGAAGTCCAATAACAGAACACCACTCGGGTTCAGATCAGGGGGGCCGTTCCTCCCAACCACACCCCTCCAGGTCTCACTGTCATTGCCCACGTGAGCGTTGAAGTCCCCCAGTAGAACAAGGGAGTCCCCAGGAGGCGCACTCTCCAATACCCCCTCCAAGGACTCCAAAAAGGGTGGGTAATCTGAGCTGCCGTTTGGCGCATAGGCACAAACAACAGTCAGAGCCCGTCCCCCCAGTAGGCAGGGAAGGTAATAATAATAATAATAATGAATTCAATTTATAACGCACTTTTCATTAATGAAAATCTCAAAGTGCTACAAAGTGCAACAGAATTAAATGTCAATAAAACAAGTAATAAAACAAGTAAAATCAATAACAGTATCAACTAAGATCAAAAGTAGAATCATGAGGAGGTAGAGTATGCTCGGTTGAAAAGAAAGGTCTTCAAGCCGCTCTTAAAGTCAACCACAGACTGTGGGGCTCTCAGACAGTCAGGAAGAGAGTTCCACAGGCGGGGGGCAGCCACACTGAAAGCCCGGTCTCCCATGGTCCTTAATTTGGTTCTCGGAATGTGAAGGAGATTACTGTTCTGTGACCGCAGCGACCGGGTGGATGAGTATGGAATAAGAATATCCTTCAGATAATCTGGTGAAGCTCCATGTAAGCATTGATGTGTAATGAGAGCAGTTTTGTACTGAATTCTGTAGGCGACAGGAAGCCAATGAAGGTTATGGAGAATGGGCGTAATATGTTCAAATTTACGAACTCTCAACAAGATCCTTGCTGCACTGTTTTGAATATATTGAAGTTTCTGAAGGTTTTTGCCAGGGATTCCAATAAACAGGGAGTTGCAGTAGTCGAGCCTGGAGGAGACAAAAGCATGGACGAGCTTCTCAGCATCGGAAAAAGTTAGGGATGGGCGAAGTCTGGAGATGTTTCGAAGATGGAAGAAGCAAGTTTTAAACAGAAGCTTAATGTGATTTTCAAATGTAAGATTGGAGTCCATTTTTATTCCAAGATTAGTAACAGAGGTGGAGAGGGGGATGTCTTGTCCAGAAAAGGAAAGTGTTGTTATAGGAGATGTTTGTACCTGGTGAGGGGTGCCAATCAGTATGGCCTCAGTCTTGGAGCAGTTTAATTGAAGAAAGTTCTGATTCATCCATGCCCTAATTGCCTCCAGGCAGGCAGAGAGGGCAGTGAGTGAAGATGGAGATGACAAGGTGGAAGATGAGGATGCTCCAGTCCTGATGTAAAGCTGTGTATTGTCGGCATAACAGTGAAAAGAAATGTTGAACTGATTAATAATTTGACCTAAAGGCAGCATGTAAAGGGAAAACAGCAGGGGCCCCAGAACCGACCCCTGAGGGACACCACAGGAGACACAGACTGTCTGGGACGTGGCGTTGCCAAGACTAACACATTCCAGCCTATTGGAGAGGAAAGATTTGAACCAGTCCAGGACGGTGTCGCAGAGACCGACCTCCACATGAAGACGGTGGAGGAGGATACTATGGTCCACAGTGTCGAAGGCTGCAGTGAGGTCAAGGAGGACAAGGATGGAGGGAGAGCCAGTGTCAGCAGCCAAGAGGACATCATTGGTAACCCTCAGCAATGCAGTCTCTGTACTGTGAGCTGCCCTGAATCCAGACTGGAACTTCTCATACAGGGAGTGTTGTTGTAGGTGGTCCTGCAGCTGAGCAGCAACAGCTTTTTCCAGCACTTTTAGGTGATTGTATCAGAATCTGCATCATAAACCGTGAGGAGCATGGAACATTACAGTAATTTGTTCATAAAACGAGAAAAAACATTAGGAATGTATTTTAGAATGAGTTTTGTCCTACATTATATACACTCACCAAGTATCAAGCTTTGTGTTGTCCAAAGGCTTTGACTCCACATCTTTATGAGCCCCCGATTGCCTCCCAGTCAAACTTCAATTGGCCAATAACTCTCTCCCGTAGACGAGCACTGCAAGATCTCCAACCAGCAAGGCTGAGCTGGTCCGTAGAGACTTCACCTTTCGCCTTGGACTTCTACATCCGGCACAACAGGCACCTGCAAAACACATGGATCTTGTTAACCAAATAATGATTAAACATTCATTTACAGTACAGTATTTGGAAATC
>JBBPBX010000643.1:14569-79904 GCA_038048925.1 Garcialebias charrua
GTTGTTTCCATTTCTTCATGAACAAATCCATTCCACTTGATCAATGGGAGAATACGGTACTCAAACCAGTAAAAGTCCACTCCTTGTTTTCCAAGTTGTCTACAGCAACTCACCACATGGCATGCAGTGTTTGTTTCCCAGTGGTCACATGCCTTGGCAGGGCTCTCATCTCTGCAGTCTTTTTTATCGATGGGGCTGGGAAGGAGGGGGAGACACCTCTGCGTTGCTAGCTTGGTGCTAGCTTGGTGCTACGTTAGTGATAGCAGTTGTTGATGGGGTGTGGGGTGTCAGACTACTTCTTGTTGTGCCACGCTCTCTGAAGTAGTTGATGATCAATCGATCAATCAAAACTTTACTTCATACACATACTATGTACATGTTCCATAATTAACAAAAACAGGCAACATAAACAACAACAACAAGACACAATAAGAATAGAAAGTTCATCTATTGCCATATAAATTAAGGCGCCAGTGATTCCACAGACTAGAAAAGAACCTAACTGAACATTGTTGAAAGATGCTATTTACAGAGTCTGTTAGCCTACACACATACATAAGGTTTCGAAGCAGAGCAAGTTGGTACGTTGGCCTTTACGAACATCTGACTGGCACTGCTACATCGCGGCACCTTAAGCAGCATCCTCATGCCATTGTACGCCACCTGAAGTTTATGCATACTGCTTTTTCTGTAATGCCGCCACAGATGGGCAGTATATATTGGAGTACAATATGCTTTAAAGAGTGCAGTTTTTACAGACACTGAGCACACAGAGAACTTTTGAAGAAGCATATTAGTTTGTACATATTGCATACTGCCTGTAAATGTCCCTATCATCAGACAGGTCAGCAATTATGTAATGTCCCAAGTGTTAAGTGTAATATGTAAGTGAACAAAGAGGTTTAGCAACCCGTTAAAATACACCAAAATGCAGGAAATTGCATCTACTTGATTCAATATTTTCTGGGGGAGGACACCAACATCCCCCCTCCACCATTACACTACAAAGGCTTCTGACACCAATGAAATGGTCACTAAAAAAACCTGAAAGTTATGCACCATAACTCATGTTTCCTGAAGGAAGGGAACGAGGTGCAACATAAATGCTATGGGAAATTGCGCTCCGCGCGATTACCTGAAGGAATACAATCACGCCTTTACGGCAGGGGTGTCAGCCTCGCGCCAGAGGCCCCGCCCTATGGGTACTTAAGCCGCTGACGCCCATCCGTCCAAAGGCTGTCCTAGCCTATTTGGCGCCCTGTGCGAGCAACCCCAATGGCGCCCCCCCCCCCCCGCTAGGTTGCCAGTGGGGGTCCTCTCTCAGAAAATTTTGAATAAAATAGATGCCATTTCCTGCATTCTGGTGTATTTTAATGGGTTGTTCAACATCTAGTTTTACCTACATATATAAACTATTCAATAATGAGTTAATGGCAGAACAAGAAGTAGCCTGAGACAAACATGTAGCATTAACACATTATGAACATTACTCAAGAATTGTTTCTATAAGAACATTATCAAATATTTTATATGAACAGTAAAATACTAGCAATAACAGCATTGTGAGAGGTGGACAGTTGAACATGGAGGCCTCCACCTCTGTTTAATGATGGACGGTTTCTTTTCACAAAGATGGCCTCCTTTACTCCTCTCTCAAACCATCGTTCCTCTCCATCAAGGAGGAACGATGACTGAGTTTGTCACAGCTCCTCAGACTGAAGAAGTATTTCTGATACAAAGAAGAATCTGTCCAGAGGACTACATTTACTGAGCCTGCATCAGGACAATAATCTGTAAAGCTTTAGCACATTTGATATAGAAAACACATTTTGACTTAACCAATTAATATATTTGCAATGGTAAAATATGCAGGCTTATTTCATATTACTTTCATACTATTCCCATTCATTGCTTTATGTATTGATTATCTTACTTTTAATGATAACAATGTCACTACTGTCGTTTAGAAAGTGTTTATATTGGAACTAATGCTTGTTTGTTCACACAGAGTTAGAACAGCTCACCTGTTCCTTCATACTGACAGGAACAATCCCCTCATCACTCCTGACACTAAATCACGTTTAAAAAATTGTCATAACTGCACAAATCTCCCCTTTTTACAAAGACTTATGATCAATTCAGGCCAGTTTCATCCAGACTCATATAATATTATTTAAATTATTTAACAGTATGTTATGTCACAATGCCACACACCACAAAATTCATTGACTTGATAATTAACTTGAACTGTGTTTTGCAGCAAAATTCAACAGCATGTCTTACCTGTTTGATCTCTCATTAACAAACTGCAGCTGTTTGAGTGAAAAATGTGTCAATGTTTGCACATTTAGCTGTGTCTGTTTCAGAGCCTCTCTCTTTTTAATCTTTCTCTTCACTCTTCCTCTCTTCCATCTTTCCACTGACCGCACATAGTGTCATCTCCGTAAAAACGAAAGTGAAAGTGGAGGGGGGGACGGACGACCTGGGTTGAGGAAATGCACCCAGCAGCTGCTGTGATGATTAAACTGAGGACATGTGAATAAATTAAGGGTGGGGCGGCCCAGGAGCAGCGCGGTAGTGTTCTGTGTTATGTTGTTAAAAACAAAAGTTGTAAAAGATTTAAATAAATAAAAAAACGAGGAGCAGGGTCTCCTCTTATGGCGCCCCCTGCTGGATGGCGCCATGTGCGGCCGCACAGTTCGCACATGCCACGGACCGCATCTGCATCAGTCGATCTCCAAAATGCACTTCACCGAGCTTTCAGCATTGAAAGGGCCAGGTATGTTGCACCTCGTTCCCTTCCTTCAGAGAACATGAGTTATGGTGCATAACTTTCAGTTCCCTTATCAGTCATGTCACTCTGTGCAACATACATGCTATGGGAACGTAATTCAATCACGCCCTTGAAATGCTCAGTAAAATGCATGCTAGTGTGCACATCCGCCTTTATTCAGCAGGCATCCCAAGGCTGCTTTCTACTGTGTGTTGGAAAGGACAACCTGAGTGACATCACACGCAGTAACATCCAAACTGTAATGCTTTGCAAATTGCAAACGTGTTCATTGAGCTCCAGTTTGCAGCAGCATAGATGTCTGCAACTGATACACCCTTGAACAGTGACCACGAGGTGGCCAAGCCCCGAGTGGAGTGGGCACGCACTCCAGAGGGCACCTGTTGACCTTTGCTACTGTACGCCCTTTTAATGGCCTCAGTCACCCAGTGTGAGAGGCGCTGCTTTGATAGGGCCTTTCCTGTAGCTGGTGCAGCAAAGCACACAAACAGTTGATTTGTTTTTCTCCATTCGGCTGTTCTCTGCATGTAAGTGCTTAAAGCTCTCACGGGGCAGAGAGCCTTCAGCCTTTCCTGTTCCTGAGTGAGGACAGGAGCAGGTGGAAAAGAAGAGAGATCAAAGTCCAGACTTCTGGGGTTTAAAGTCAAAACCTTGGGGATATATGCAGGATTAGGCCTTAGGGTGACCTTTGACCTGTCAGGGGCAAACCTGGTACACATTGGATGTTCGGACAAAGCATGGAGGTTACCCACATGTTTCGCCGAGCAAAGAGCCAAGAGAAGAGCGGTCTTATAAGATAAAAAATCTATCTTAATCTCACTCAGTGGTTCGAATGGGAGGTCACAGAGAGCTCCCAAGACCATACTAAGATCCCATCCAGAGGTCAAGATCCTTCTGGGGGTCTCTTCCTTAGCACGCCCTTCATAAATCTTATTATGAGCGGGTGCGCGCCAGGCGTCCTGCTCTCCCAGCCCTCGTGACAAGCTAAAATTGCTGATAGGAACACCTTAATCATTGAGAAAGAGCGACCTTTCTCCAACAGGTCCTGAAGGAAGGTGAGGAGCTGGGCCAAGTCACATAAATAAGTAATAATATTTTTTTCTGTGCACCAAGCTTCAAAAATATGCCATTTCCGGATGTAGAGAGACTGTGTTGACACAGCTCGTGTGTTTTGAATGGTATTTAACACGTTCTCGGGCAGGCCTGAGGTCACCAGCTTGTTCGTCTCTGCCACCAAGCTGAAAGTTGCCACAGTTCTCAGCCTAAGTGGCGAAACTGTTCCTTCTGGTGACGTGGAGGATCCCTGAAGAGGCGCAGGTGGTAGTACCAGCTCTCCCTCAAGGGCCCTAATTTCTGTGGTCCCTTGAAGGTCAACCACGTTAGGGAGAGGGCTTTCCTGCAGATGTACCACCATACTACTCTGATCGAGAGTGTTTGGAGGCAGAGGCAATCTGTTGTCATTATTAGACAAAAGCTGAACGGAATGTCTATTTTTCCTCTTTTTGTTGGGGGTCATGGATCGGAGGGGTTGCAAGTTTTGTGAACGAGCAGATCTCCTGACTCCAGCC
The DNA here is from genome assembly GCA_038048925.1 of Garcialebias charrua. NCBI lineage: Eukaryota > Metazoa > Chordata > Actinopteri > Cyprinodontiformes > Rivulidae > Garcialebias > Garcialebias charrua. Next base: position 18,929 of record JBBPBX010000643.1, read on the forward strand.
CATTTCCTGGTTGGATCAGCACAGTGAGCGCGGTCACACGCTGCAGGATCACTGTTTGAGCATGGCGTGTCACCCATTGAGAATAAGGAGACAGCTTCGGCATGAGAATGTGGAGATGGTCCTTTGTGTTGAGCAGACTTTAGATTGGTTGGTGACAGAAAGTTCAGTCCTCTTCGATTAAAGGGAAGAGGAGTCTGATTTAGCCCTGGTGCTATTTCTGTTCTGCACTAAGTGTTTACACACGCTGCAGTTTCATCACAGCTGCCTTTGTGAACGTGTGATACTGGTGTTGGCCTGCGGGCTTCTGCCGTGGCCTCCCGTCCCTTACTGGCATCCGATGAATAGGTGGCCAGGAAGGTGGGTCATCAGATTCTGTTGGCGCGTATCCCTGGAGCGCAGACGTGTCACGGGTTTGTTTGATTTGTGTATTGTCGGCCCCGTGGTTTACACCGGAGCGGGTGTTGGAGCACGTGACCCCCCTCACCTGTCTTTGTGAGGATTGACGGGCCTGCTTGCAGGCGCCTCTGGGCCTGTCTGTTGCAGACAGAACTGAGGCACCCTGCTGGGGTTTATCGATTAGGCTAACACCCCGTGAGCCGTGAGGGAGGGGGGGATGATGGCCCCCGCCCTTTATATCGGCTGGAAGAACAGAGGGGACTGTTCTGCTGATGTTACTGTGTTTGTTGTTGTTGTTTTTTTTTTGTGAGTCAAGAAAACAGAGAGGGGCTGTTTTAGCTTTATTCGTGCTTATGTGTAACAACATATTTGACTTTATGTCACTCACAGCAGAAAGAACATGATTTGTGTCTGAAACAAAGTCACCAGCTTTTTGTACCGTGCTACAAACAAAGTCTGGACGTGAAAAGATCATTTCCCGTACCACGTGGGCGGGTGATCGTGTAAAGTCAAGAAGCGGGCCTGGTTCATCAGGCACGCTTCTGCCTGGTGTCCCGATTCGCCGAGGAGGCTCTGTGTCGGACCGCCTGGCGGGGAACAAATCTGTTTTTACTCCAGGCGTGTTCGGTCCGGGGTGGGCCCGGCGGTGGTCTCTGCCGGTGCTCGGCCTCGTATGCCGGCCGCTTTTGCGGTGGGGCACGTGTGGCTGAGTGGTGTCGAGGCTGCGGTGCTCTGCTCCCAGCTGACTCCCTGGGGGGGGCGAAGGCTCTCCTGGGGATGCCCACCCGGAGAGCTTCAGCCTGTTTGCGCCTCTGGTCCAGCCTGGTCTGAATTCGATCCAGCGCTTTTCCAAAAAGTCCCGTTGGTTCTATCGAATGGTGGAGAAAAGGAATTTTCTGTCCCTCCGGGAGGTCAGTTAGGGTCATCCACAGATGGCGTATTGCGATGACCACCTCAGCCATGCATCTGCCTTGTACAACAGCCGCTGTCCCCATCATGTGGAGCACAAAGTCTGTTGCCCTGCGGGCTTCATCCAGCAGCTCGGCGGCAGCTTGCTTGTCTGTCGTTACCTGGAGCTCCTGTAGTTTTTTAGCCAGGTACGCTTGCATCATGGCGGATACGTTCATTGCGCGCGCCGCGACGCCCTGAGCACTGTAGCATTTCTCAAGCAAAGAAGCCGAAGCTCGACAGGCTTTGCTGGGGAGAGTTGGTTTTGTCCCGGATGACTTGGGACCCAGATGAGACGCCATCATGTCCTCAATTTGAGGCACATTGGCTATTCCCACTTCATCCATCTCGTCCACGTCGAGAAACTACGAGAGCGGTAGCAGCATGGGAGCTCTGGGCTGAGGCCAGGTGCGAGTCAGCTCTGTGAGGAAGTCCGGAAAGACGGGCATCCTTTGCCTCGTGGCGCAGTGCTGCTTTGAATAAAAATAATTTCCTGCCAACCTCGTGACTTGTTGACGAGGTGGAGGCTCCGGCCATGGGATCTGCAGTGTGTCCGTTGCTCTGTGACACAAGTCGAACAGAGCAGGGATGGAAAAGTCAGTCTTCGGGAGCACAGGCACCGGGGTGCAGGAGAGGTCTTCTCCCTGTTCCTCATATTCGACGTCGGTGTCATCCGTAGAAAACTCACCCCAGGCTGAAATCGAGATATTGTCCGTTCATCATGTCTCGAGTGTCAAATTCGACTAAGTCCACCATGGGAGCCAGCACATCTGGGCTGTCGCCCCATTCGACTCGGGTGCTGTCATCCAAAGCCATGCTCTCGAGCTCCGGCGTGGGAGTCAGAGGTTCAGTAATGTCCGGGTCTGCTGGCGCCGCAGCAGCCCCCATGTCCTTGGCGATGAAGTCCGCCCAGTGCCTCCTCACCGCCTCCAGCATCTGGTTGCAGTGTGGGCAAGACTCGGGCACGTCCAGCGCCATTTTCTCGTGCAGCATCCCCAAGCAGACGGGACAGGCCTCGTGGGTGTCCGTCGCCGAGAGGGGAAAACTGCATCCGCTGGGGCAGACGCGCGAGGTTGGGCTCACGTCCTACTGGTCTTTTTTGGAAGTCTTGTCTTTCGCTTTCCTTTCTCCGGAGGCATGTCCGAGATAAGACGAGCGAGTCCTTCCAAGATCTTTTTTCTTTTTATTTGAGACGTCTCCTCCGTTGCGTCGCTTTCGCTGGCTAGCCTGCTACGAATTAGCAGAGGTAGCGGTGTGACGCAGTTAGCGCCGTCGAGCGAAGCAGTCTGCGGAAAGAGGAGAAGAAAAAACTTTGGGGTTAAGGAAAAATGTGCCAGACTAGCTTTCGCTAGCCCAGTAGTACGCAGGAATAATTCTCTGTACGCCCTGTGTAGGGAGCAAGCTCACCTCTGGTCGAGCGATGAAGCAACAGAGAAGTCCCGCGAAGAAAGAGAGAGTTCAGGTTTAAGCGAGGTGAAGGGCAATAAGAGATCAATGGATGGGCGTCAGCGGCTTAAGTACCCAGAGGGCGGGGCCTCTGGCGCGACGCTGACGCCCCCTGCCGTAAAGGCGTGATTGTATTCCTTCGGGTAATCGTGTGGAGCGCAATTTCCCATAGCATTTATGTTGCACCGAGTGACATGACTGATAAGGGAACTGGAATAATGATTTAAGTAAATGAAAAACACGTTATCGTCTTATGATAAGCCTTTACTGCTTTTGAATTTTAGTTCAGCTGAATTATTTTCAACTAATGAAACTGGCCTTGATTAAAGGGATGGTAAAGATTAAAAATAATTTGCCCACTGAGACGTGTCCTGTAAGCACAGATGTCTTCAGACTGGCAATCAGACCAATTTCATTAGTTTGTTTTATTTTAATAGTCTGTCAAACCAAAATTCAAAAGCAACTACCGTATTTTCCACCATACACGTCACACTGCCCTATTGGTCGCATCAGTCCAAATATGTCTAATAAAGTGGAAGAAAAAAACATAAATATGTTGCTTTGCCAGATTGCATCTATTATTCATCACCGCTGACAACCCAGAAATGTGGGACAGTGTTGTGCCAAAAATCAATGGGCTGCCAAATGGCGTGTGCACAGGAGGACTTTAGCAAGAATTTAACAAGATTAACACTTAAAAACAATTATTAGTTTGCTCGAAATTATAGTAAAGTCGTGTCTCAGTCTAACTTTTGCTTAATAAATGCACTTTGATGATCAAATCAGCTACATTTTGCCGGGGCGGTGCAGCGAAATGAATCTGATTCGGTTGCTCCAGGCAGATGACAGTGGCATCTATGGCAAGCCGATTATGTCATTAAATTCAAAGCCGTCTGCTCCTCAGATATAAAGTGATTACTTATTATTTTTACGTATCGATGTTTCATTTCAGTGCCCTGAGATGACTTCTGTTGTGACTTGGTACTGTATAAATAAATTGAATGGAATTGAATTTAATAGCCACTTTTACCTATTACAGCAAACCCCCTACTTACGACTCCATCGACCTACGAACAACGGGACCTACGAACGTATCATATTTAATAAAAATATGAAATTACTGTATTAAAAAAAAAAAAAAATTTTTTTTTGTGTTTAAATGTTCTTAATTTCATGTGTACATCACTTTGTTGCAGCTGTGGTTGTTTTAAAGGCTTTATAAATAATAATTATGATAAAAAAGATCATTTCTGATCATTTTTGAGCAATCTTGGGCAGCATTCATTCAAGCAGGAAGTAGGTCTTCAGTTTACACGGTCACAAATTAATGTAGAACACCGGACGCCATTTTAGGTTCAGTCACTGGGGTCTCCGGTCACAAATTAATGTACAACACCGGACGCCATTTTAGGTTAGCTGCCGGCAGCCGGCCGAAGACTGGTGACCAGGATGGCTTCATATGGATTAATTACGAGCTGGAAACGTCTCTGTGAACTTTGTGGATGTCTCAGGCAGCAGCGGATTTATCGCCGATCGTGCCAGGCCGCCGCGCGAACACCTCCGGCCGGCCTGGCTACACCTCCGGCCTGGCTAGCTCCAGAAGCTAACACGGGAGCTAACACAGGTCTGGAGCAGCTGCGGTGGCTTGCCGGCCCCCGCGCTGCTCGGCCCGAAAACAATCAACGCATGGCAACCTAAGATGTCGGCTTTGACCATCTCAAAGTAAGAAAATATATTTTTATTTATTCTGTAAATGTGAATAGCAATGTTTAACATTACAGTACACTACTGTACATGCTTATGTGTGCGCACGCTCCGTTAGCATGATAATTTAAAAAAAAATAATAATTTTCACCCCTAGCTACGGCAGAATCGAGCTGCGAACCGTTCTTATCTCCCTAACTCGTTCGTAAATCGGGGGTCACCTGTATATGATACAACGGCATGCCTTACTACTCTGCTTCCATCTAGTGGCTGAAAATGGTAGTATTCAATATTTTCAGTCAGAATGACTGAAAACGGTCATATCTCAGCCCAAAAATTGTTTATAAATATGGGAAAAAAATCCACAAATACATCACTTTGGCCTGTAAATCACAGGGCATGCAAATTACGCAAAAAAAAAGGTGACTTTTAAAGCAAAAAGTACAGTACATGTACTCATTTTTATGTTTTCATTTTCACTACATTTGTTATTTTGGTCAGTTTCAAGTTATCTCAGCAGCAATAGTGTTTTTATTTCTTGAACAAAACTGTGCAATTATCTTAACGTTCACCTCGTCACATTTCAAAGGTTGAATGAATGTATTTTAAAGCTACTCCATGATATTTTGTGTCGCTTGGTTATATAATAAAGTACTGTATCGTGGTATTTTATTTTTAATTTTAACTGTCATAATAAAGCAAAATAAATGTTGTAGTTTAGTCAACGTGTTGGCTTCAACAATACAAAAAGCTATATATTTTAACAGTCTTTTTAAAAGGTGTATGCTTGTAATGTTTTTACCCATGTTTGTGAATCTGTTAGCAAAATATCTCATGACCCACTGGACAGAGGCAAAAAAAATCCCACTTAAATAAACAAACTGGAATACCTAAACTCTGATGAAAACCTTTCTCCACTGCCAGCTTGAATGACTAAATGTCAGTAACCAATACAAGCTGAGGAGACTCAGCGTGATTCCACGGCTCAGCCAACACACAGGACGTGTGTGTACCACATGTATGTATACCACGCACAGAAAGAAAACACTTTCGTAAGTCCCCCTCAGCTGTACACACACAGATCCATCAAATTGTGGCGCACATCTCAGACTTGTTAAGGTACTATTTGTCAGTCGCTCCTGGAGTGGCTCTGTGACTCCAACACTAATTGCCACTGGTGCTAAATTTAGTAAGGGAGATATGAGTCTTTTTGATCAGAGGCGCTGAATCTTAAGAAAAAAAATGCACTCAGCCTCGCAGGCAAGTTTACCCGCCTCTCCCCCATCTTCCTGTCACTGGGGAATAGGTGAACTATTCCATATGTCAGCCTTGTCAATCAGCCACAGAAATATGGGAAATGCTGCCTCTCGTATATTTTCTCTCCCCCCACCTTCCTGTCTGTTTCTCCCGCCAAAGATCCTGGCTAGATGGTGTTTGTGTCTCCATGAATCCTAACTGGCTCTTCAGCACATGTTTATTTATTTCCAAGTCATCGTGGGAGGTTTGGAACCTCAAGACAGAAAAAAGAATTATTAATCAAAACAATCACAGCGAGGAATTTTAATTGTAATATTAATCAATCACAGTAAATGAGACGAGGGCATGGCGAGGATCTGAGTAAATCAATTTCAGTGGCTACGCTAAGCAGAGACGACGCTTATAGGATGTAAATTAGTGTGTTCAAGCCAAAAGACGTGTGTTGTGTCAAATTATACACCTGTGTCTTTATTGCTTCAGTGTTTTAAATACATGTACTAGAAAAAAAAATTGTGAAAGATTTTGATAACTTTGTGGAAACAACCTTTCCAATTATCCTTTCCAATTCCAACCTTTCCAATTATCATTATACGTTTGTGTGTCCAACGTCTCTACAGTGTTTACTGCCGCTGCTGCAAAGCGAAGACGCTAAGTGGAAATACCCTTAGTCCATTTGTTCGTTCTTGAATGTTGTGCGTATGGTAACTTGAAAAATAAGTGAGATATCGGCGTCCATTTGAGTAGGTGGCTACATCTAGGTAGACACAAGAAAGTTTCCTTTGGGTTGCAAGATCGGCACGGTGGATCACTTGGTAGAGCTCTTGCCTCTCAACAAGAAGATTGCTGGCAGCCTTTCTGGGTGGAGTTTTCCTGTTCTCTCTGCGCATGTGTGGGTTTCTCCAGGTACCTTGGTTTCCTCCCACAAATCAAAAACATGCATGCTAGGCTGAATGGTAAATCTAAATTGTCCCAAGGTGTCAGTGTCTGACTGGTTGTTTGTCTCATGTGTCTCTATGTGGCTCTGTGATGGATTTGCAACCTGTCCAGGGTGTCCCCACCGCTTCCAGATCGACTGCTGAGTATGGGCTCCAGTGACCCCCGTGACGCGAAAAGGAATAAGCGGGTAAAGGTAATGGAGGGATGAATGGATGGGTAGCCAGCATAAAATCCAAGATGGCTGACACCAAATGAACAATTTGTGAGCCAGAAAACTTGAAAAGTAAGCAATGCACCAACTTGTGTGGCTGCATCTAGGTGAAATAAATGTTCCTGTCTGAGGTTAGGTTGCCAAGACAAGATTCAAAATGGCTGTCAACTTTTATGTCCAACCATGCTTTGACTATGATAATTTGAAAAAAATTAGTACAATTTCCATATTTGTATGTAGCTACATCTACTGTTGGTGTACGAAAGGCCCCTTTCGAAATTTTGATTGCAGAGTTGATACCCCAAATGCCTGCCACCATATGTATATTAGCAAAACTTGTGAGTTTAATAATGTAAAATAAGCAAAATGCAGACTTCAATTTTTGTTTGTGGCTACATCTAGGTTTAAAAAAGGTCCTTCATATTTTTCTTCAATGTATATAAATATTGGCCTGGTATCGGTATCGGCCAATATTAACGTTAATTTTAAATATTGGACATCTGCCATTCCATTAAAATAACTCGCCGATATAAAAGGTGCTGTTTTTGCCGCAGAGGCAGCGCAACGTGAGGACGTTGCAGCGGCAGCCCAATGCAATGACGTCACCCGATCTCACGGTGGAGAGGAATATGCAAAATGTCGGCGGTGTGGAAGTTTTATTTTTCGTTGATGAGGATGTCGGAGTCCGAAGATTTGTTAACTACAATGAGCCTCGCTACATCGTCTGCAGTCCGCTATATTTTTCCGATGTAACATTACCCGAGTTACAACCATCATTTCCAATAACGGTGAGAAGCTAATAGCCGATAGCATGTTTTGTTGGCTGAGTTTTACCACAGACATTTGGACGTCGTGTTAGCCCGGTTAGCATGATTAATTTACAGCATAATGGATAGACAAAAACTTTGAACTTAAAAAGTCTGTCCTTCATGCACAGGAGTGCAAAGGATCCCACACTGCAGCTAGGAACCTGGAACAAGCCTTCACAAGTGAGACGGCATCGCAGGTGACTAATGCTAATAAATAACATTTAACCCTTTTAATTTAATAGACAGTAAGTTAAAGTGCTATGCATATCAAATGGCTGTTACTGAATATATGTCACTAGCTCTTATAGCTGTTGCACAATTTTTGTAGCAAATAAGCCTAAATAAGAGGACTATGTTCAGACAAAGGAATGTATAAAAATATCGATATCAGTATCGGTTATCGGCCAAATAAGTTTTAACATATTGGCATATCGGATATTGGCCAAAAATCCAACATTGTGCATCTCTAATATATTTACATACTGTAGGTATTTAGGTAGGGCCACACCAATCATTTGAGGAAACTGTTTTCCAGTTTTTATATCCCTTAAAAGTACAGTTCCCTTAAATGATTGGGGTGGCCAAAGATTAAGTTATGGTAGCCTAGGCCACCGTTGGTCACCCCCTGGCTCTGCCAATGTGCCTAGCATTGGATAAAATTGTTCCCACTACTCACCAGGATCTGTCACTTTGTGCTGCCTCAAACAAGCTAAAAATAATTAAATAAATATTTGTAAAATGCAATTAACTACATTTATTTAAAAAATGGTCATTATGGCCAATCAATTGTTATTTTTGCTTTTAACCTGCAATTTTCTGTTTTTCTTCTCATGGAAACCACACCTGTACAATTCCATCTGTGCACGTGTCATTGTCCTGTCCTCTCAACCCACAGCCACTTGAGACAAATGGCACCCACCCTGAGCCTCGTTCTGCTGGAGGTGTTCAAACAGGCTCATTCCTGTCCACTGTCTCTCACCTGCTGCTCAGGATAGAGGATTGTGACAAAATGAAGATTTATTAAAATCTCAAACAAATGCATCAACTTGTCAAAAATGGACCATCATCTAATTAAGTGGTTTTTTGTTTCCCATCCAGCCAGTGACAAAAATCAATGTTGTCCAAATGCTGATGGATAATATGAGTGACATCATAATTCATAAACTTTAGTTGTTTGCTGGAAGTTTGGATGCCGGTCGGGGTTATGGCAGATCAACTTCATCTTTGGCAAAAAGCTCAATTCTGAGCAAGCGTCACCAATAAATATCCCATTTTAATGACGTGATGTCATCCACAAGGCTCTTATTTTAATTGCAACATATTTTATAATGTGGGCAAATGGTTAATAACGGGCTTTGTGAGGAGATTGATCTCCTTGAAAAGAACATCTATAAAGGACACAAATCAAATTAAAAGCACCGTCTAAACATGACGCACAGAGGCCAAGGACGCAGGGTAAAATTGCAACAGTTTATTCCTCCTATTCAAGTTCTCATTGAATCACAGCTGTTTATTCCACTTATTTGATTCATTTATATTAACACAAAAGGAAACTAAGGTATTTTGTTTTCAGCACATCTCAGAAAAACAACTCAATTAGAAAAACTGTCAGACAGACAAGACCTACAGTATTGTGGCAAAAAGGGAAAACATAAAAACATATACAAGTACTAGTTTAATATGACCCAAACTAAAAAAGAAAGACTTAAAACATAAAAACATAACCATAGTAATGACTTGATATTTGCTCTGCACTCTCAGACTGCGGGTTTACTTGTTGTTCCTAGAGTTTCCACATAAAGAATGTCAGGCAGATCTTTCAGTTATCAGGCTCCTCTCTTGTGGAACCAACTTCCAGTTTCTGTCCATGAGGCTGACACATTGTCCAGTTTTAAGACTGGGATTAAACTTTCCTTGCGATAAATCCTATATTTAGGATCAGCTTGGGTTTCCTGAGCTATCCTTTAGTTATCCTGCTATAGGCTTAGACTACTGGGGGACAAACTAACTGCATTTCTTCATTATGTTACCGTCCTAACTTACTCTGCTCAACCTGTTTTGTATTTTTTTTCTTTTTTTATTCATTTCAAATAAAAAAATACGGCAATTTAATAGACACATGACACAAGACATACAATATAAATTTAAAATGAAGGGTGGCAGAATGAAGAGAGTATTTTATTCTATCTGCCCCCATTGTACAGAACAAATCAATTCGAACAGAAAACCTTCAATAAGCAACTAGAAAAAAGAGAGAAATATGCATAATAATAATAATAAGTCAAGAAGACAAAAAAGGAATGACACATGTAATCAACAATTTTGACACTAGACAAGATAAATTATTTTATCCATATTTTTGCAAAATATTTTTTTAATCATATTCTTAAATGAGGATATTGATTTTGCATTTTTAATTTTGGATTCCAAATTATTCCATAATCTAATTCCTAGGATTGAGGTTGACTGACCCCTCAAACTGGTTCTAAATTTTGGTCTCACAAAAATCTCAATTCCCTTTAAATTATAACAACTTTGACGTTTAGGAAAGTGTGTGAGAATAATTTGAAGGTAATTCATTTGTGTGAGCTTTGTACAAAACTGAAAGAATATTATAGTCCACTAAATCATGGAATTTTAACAACTTCAATTTATGAAATAAAAAAACTAGATGGGTGACAATAGTGTTTCCCAGTGATTATTCTTATGGCTCTTTTCTATGTGTGTATTTGTAATTATTTCTATCATTGACATGTTTTTTGTCTTTCTTTCAATAGGGAGTACACCTGCACCTACTTTGTACATCTCGACTTGCCATTCTGTGTTTGTTTGATTCTCCTTCCTGTCCTGTCAAACCCAACTGGTTTTCACCAGATGGCCGTTTGTCCTAAGCCTGGTTCTGCTGTAAGTTTCTTCCTGTTAAAAGGGAGTTTTTCCTTTCCACTGTTGCCTATGTGCTTGCTCAGGATGGGAGACTGTGACGAAGTGAAGATTCAACACAATCTGCTGGTTTCCTTAGATAGAGAACTTTACTAATTAGATTGTCTATGTACAGTATGCAAATGCTTTTGTTCAGTGCCCTGAGATTACTTCTGCTGTGATTTGGTGCTATATAAATAAACTGAACTGAAACTTAAGATAATAAGATTACTAAAATGGCTTTTAAAGAAATACAGGACCTGCTTTTTTATGAAGATGCTGAGGATGTAGGAGTGGGCACTGTGGGAGTTCTGCTCTGTCAGCTCCTGCACCCACAGCCAGACTCTAATCAACTATGCCTGTGGATCATCAACTTAATGAGCATGAGGAGAATAAAAGGTGGCAGAAGACTTTCACCCAGTGCTGGAGCGTTACCTGCCAATGGTAGTCTTGATCTAACCTTTTACTTTTGTTTAAAACCAAACATTGTATCTCCGTGCCTAGAGTTACCCTTGATGTCCTCTTGCTTCCTGAATCTTCCTTTGTGCTTCATCAGCTGCCTCCATGCCTTCCTACAACTTGCATAACACCTGCACCTTCTTCACCTGGAACCATTTGGGTCAAGCCTCCTCATGTCTGAGCCCAACATCCATTAGTTCCAGTCCCCTCCCTGGCTTATTGCACTATTTCTCACTTTGTAAATAAACACTGTAAACCTTGGTCTCTGTTCTCATTGGTCCTTATATCTGGGTATTGCTGCAATCGTTACAAGCACAACTCTCATTCTTTACAGAAATGTTCAGAACCTTTCTAATCAAGGCTTTAAAATACCCACATCTCAGCCTTAAAGCAACAATATAAAATAAAAATAAAATGCTAAAAGACAGCTGCAGCTTGGCTGCTTTCTGCTTTTATCTTCACAAAACAAGTAAAATATCATTTTTTCTGTCTCAAAGAGAATTGGAAGGTAACAATGGAAAACCTTATTGTTGCTTACCAATCAACAACATATATCCTGCTTTAAAAGCTGACAAAATGTGGATGAGACTGACTAAAAGTATAATTTCTGTCATGAGGGCGGCCGTGGTGTAGTGGTAATGGCAGTCGTCTCCCGATCGGAAAGTTGGTGGTTCGACTCCCGGGACCCGCACCATGTGTCGTTGTGTCCTTGGGCAAGACACTTAACCCTGAGTTGCTCCCGGTAGGACTGGAAAGCACCTTGCATGGTAGTCTGCCGCCACCGGTTTATGAATGTGTGTAGCATTCAATATATGTGTAGCACTTTGAGATTTTCAGTAATGAAAAGTGCGTTATAAATTGAATTAATTATTATTATTATTATTATTATATTTCTCACTTTGTAAATAAACACTGTAAACCTTGGTCTCTGTTCTCATTGGTCCTTATATCTGGGTATTGCTGCAATCGTTACAAGCACAACTCTCATTCTTTACAGAAATGTTCAGAACCTTTCTAATCAAGGCTTTAAAATACCCACATCTCAGCTTTAAAGCAACAATATAAAATAAAAATAAAATGCTAAAAGACAGCTGCAGCTTGGCTGCATTCTGCTTTTATCTTCACAAAACGAGTAAAATATCCTTTTTTTCTGTCTCAAAGAGAAATGGAAGGTAACGATGGAAAACCTTATTGTTGCTTACCAATCAACAACATATATCCTGCTTTAAAAGCTGACAAAATGTGGATGAGACTGACTAAAAGTATAATTTCTGTCATGTACGATCGCTCGCAGAAGAAGGAACAGCTCAAAGACGGATCGTTTTGATCAGCTTTTATGAACTTGTAAGGCAATGCAAAGTAGGCTGTGGACATCGGAGAGTGACATTTCAGCATGAAAGCATTGCCTTCTTCAGAGCGTTTTACAATATACGTGATGAAATGTACAATTCACCATCAATTAAAGATGTGGAGTAACACAGGCTGAAGCGTCTCCGAAGAAATTAAATGTCCAGCACAATGAATCTAAAGGATCACTTTATATAGAAACTGCAGCTTTCAACCTGCTGTGTGTCTTTACCTCTTCCACTTTGAGACAGAAAAAAGCTAAGTGAGCAGGTTGGCTCTGTGTGAGTGGATCTCTGTGTTGACCTTGCTGCTGGCGATGACCCTCCACTGCCACCCCTCCCTCTGCACAAACACATTTACACAAACGTCGGTTCATCCCAGGCACCAGACCACCACCGCTGCCTTCTTCCTGCTGCTTGCTGTGCACATGTAAAAAGCTACACTTGACCTCGTCCCCGTCGCCGACTCCCTTTTTTCCACGACTCGCTGACAGCTCCGAGGCAAAGCTGCTTTCAAAGGTGCACGGCTTCAAACGCACACATTACCAATTCTTTTTAACCTTTATTTATTCGGAGAAAGTCGCGCTAAACTTTATTCACATGCTTTTAAATGACACCTATATGTTTCTCAAACCAACCACAATGCTCTCTGTTCAAAAAAAAAAAATTGCTACAAGTCTCCAGCATCAAGTTAGCAACATTTTTTTTTCCCCAAAAGCACCCACTTGAAAAACGAGACTTTTTGGCAGCAGTGACTCAGAACATTTGGAAGGACACCCATGGAACTATGGCACATGTGCTGCCTGACACGCTTAGTAAAATATATACAAATACAGGTTTGATCACTCTCTCTGGAAAGATGATTCCATTGTTCACTGGGAAAGACAAGGGGTAAAGAAAGTACTGTAGATAAATGTGTTTAAAAGTAGTACACAGAGCAGAAGAAGTGACCGTCAGAGGTCGAGAAAGTTGTAACATTAACTACAGATCTCACTGAAACACGTGTAAATTCCATCGCAACTTAAGGTGCACATTTAAGAAAGTGTCTGTGTGAATTTGCTGAAATTATTTATGGTTTGATGTTTACATCCATCAAACCAAAATGGTGTGAAGTGGCTGGGATGAGAGTCAGTTCCTCAAAGTCTGAGGTCATGCTTCTCAACCAGAAACAGGTGAAATGCCCACTCTGGGTTGGTGGGAAGACTTTTCCTCAGGTGGAGGAGTTTAGGTATCGGGGCATCTTGTTCACAAGTTATGGTAGGAGCTGGATCGACAGACTGGGGCCTCTTCCGCAGTATTGAGGGTATTGTTTGTGTCAGTCAAGGTGAAGAAAGAGCTGAGTTGTATGGCAAACCTCTCGATATCAAAGTCAAAGTTAAAGTCAACTTTATTGTCAGAACTGCAATATGTACAGGACATACACAGGATTGAAATTGCGTTTCTCTCAGTCCCTCGGTGCAACAGTAACCATTTAAACACTAAAACACTGAAACATTTAATAAACATAAGCATAAAATAGTAAAAGTGTAACACTGTCCTGAGTTTTTGCATAGTAGTATAAAAGTATGAAAATTTACACCAACACTAAAACACTAAACATTTAATGAACATAAGCATAAAATGAAATAATAAAAGTGTAATACTGTCCTGAGTTTTTGCATAGTAGTATAAAAAGTATATCTATAAAATAAACTGAAGGTTCTAGCATTGACATTTGCAAAGAGTGGCAAAGCAGCATATGAGTTAATGTACACAGTATATGTATGAGGTAGTTGATGTTGGTATAGAGGCAAAGTGGCATATGCAGTGAGGCACATTGGGCATCCTTAAATAAGGCTAGTCAGAGAATACTGTATATGTATCAGCAGTAGTGTAGATATAAAAGTAGTGTAAATGTAAACAGTAGTAATAAATGTAAACAGTAGTAATAAATGTAAACAGTAGTAATAAATGTAAACAGTGAATGTAAACAGTAGTATGACTATAGGCAGTAATGTAATACAAACATTAGTGCAAATATGAGAAGTAGTGCAAACTGAATGAGCACATGACCGAGAGTTTAGTGAATAACCCGTTTGATGACACAGAGTCCAGTGTTAAAATCTTTGTGTTGTGTGGTAATGTGTGAGAAAGTTTTTTGTGTTAAGGCAGTTCAAATGGGAGGGGAGGCAGAGCAGGCAGAGTGTTTAGCATCCTGACTGCCTGATGAACAGAGCTGTCTCTCAGTCTGCTGGTTCGAGCCTGGAGACTTCTCAGTCTCCTCCCTGATGGCAGCAGTCTGAAGCAGCTGTGTAGTGGGTGTGTGGGATCACCTGCCATGCAGAGGGCTTTCCGAGTGAGGCGGTTGCTGTGTAAGTCCTGCAGTGAGGGGAAGGAGGTGCCGACGATCTTCTCAGCTGCTCTCACGATGCGCTGGAGGCTCTTGCGGCAGGATGCAGTACATGCACCAAACCACACAGTGATGCAGCTTGTCAGGACACTTTCTATGGCACCTCTGTAGAAGGTGCACATGATGGGGGTTGAAGCTCCAGCCCTTTTCAGCTTGCGGAGAAAGTAGAGGCGCTGGTGAGCCTTCTTGGCCAGTGATGCAGTGTTCCTGCTCCAGGACAGGTCCTCTGAGCAGGAACACTGCATCACATTCCAAACCTCACCTATGGTCACAAACGTAGGCGTTGCATCAATAATATGTGAAGGGGATGTCTCCCCCTCACACTTAAATAAAATATTCATTTGGACCACCCAAAATTACCATGAAATTTAAATAAAATATTCATTTGGACCACCCAAAATTACCATGAAATATTAGTTCACCCAGCACTGTTCCTATTTCGTTGTGAACGAATACTTTCCAGAATACTTAAACCAGTAAAAGTCTGCTCCGGGTTTTCCTGGTTACCTACAAGAACTCTCCACACTGCATGCAACGTTTCCCTAAGGTCACTTGCCTTGGCAAGACACTCATCTCATTGGTGTGGGGAGGGGGGGGGTTATTGATGGGATATGGGAGGAGGGGAAGACACCTCTGTGTTGAGCACTAGCTTAGTGCTACGTTAGTGTTGGCAGTTATTGACTGGAGTGGGGTGGGGGCAGGATGCGTGAGAGAAGCGGAATGTGCTCTATTCACACAAGGAGAGCTGTTGGTCAGGCTACTTCTTGTTGTGCCCTGCTGTCTAAAATCGTTACTGAATGAAGTGTTTACTTACGCAGATAAACACAGATATTTAACAATCTGTTAGGTATCTACTTTACTCAAAGATTTCTGGGGGAGGACCCCCAGACCCCCTCACCAGTGTGTCACTCTATATTACAAATGCTTCTGATGCCAATTGTCATCAGGTTTGGATCATGACTAAAATAACGAGATCCCATACATACAAGTGGACAAAATGAGTTTTCTTTGAAGGGTAGTTGGGCTCAGCCTTACAGATAGTATGAAGTGCTCCGTCATCCAAGGGGTGGGGGCTCAAAGTTGGACTGTTGCATCGCATAAAAAGGAGTCAGTTGAGGTGGTTCAGGTATCTGATTAGGATGCCTCCTGGATGTCTCCCTTTAAATGTCTTCAGGTATATAACATCCAACTGGTAGGAGGCCATGGGGAAGACCCAGAAGTCACTGGAGAGATTTTGTATCTTCTCTGGCCTGGGAACACCCCAGGGTCCTGCAGGAGGAGCTGAAAAATTTTTGCTGGGGAGAGGGATGTCTGCGTTTCTCTCCTGGGCCTGTTACCTCTATGACCTGACTATGGATAAGCAGTAGAAGATGGAGATGGAGAGATGACGTACCCCTGAAGAAAAGGCTAAATTTGTGAAAGGCTGTGAGCTACCATACAAATATCTACTTTGGTTTATCTACAAAATTAGCCAAAGTGACTGAACACAGGTCAACAATGACAATGACCATGGAAGAGTTGTTTGGGATGGAGATCTCAGACAATATTGATGTATTGCTTTGCATTTATGCCCAGATTAGTTGAGTAATGTATGCAGGTAAATGCCCCTTGTTTACAGTTATAACATACATGTATATGCCCTGATGCATGCTCAATAATCCAGGTAGAAAAATCCAAAAAAGCTAAGTCTGGTCCTCTGGACATTCAAAAAAACAAAACAAAACAAAGCAAAAAAAACAAAAAACTGTAGAAACGTTTCGTCTTTCGTCCGAAAGACTTCCTCAGTCTGAGAAGCTGTATTCAGCTCAGTCTTATATATAGCACCCTCTCACAGTGTTACACAACCAGTTTGCTGATGACAGCCGAAACCAGCTGCTCACATGATCAAGGAGGACCATCAGCCTGACGATGGATCGTTAGCACCCTGATGGTTGTTTGCTATTCACAGAGGGCTGAGTGATACTAGCAATAACAGCATTGTAAGAGGGGGACAGTTGCACCCGGAGGCCTCCACCCCTGTTTAATGATGGGCGGTTTCTTTTCACAAAGATGGCCTCCTTTATGCTGGATCCCCACCGCACGCATCCAAATGCTCCCAATGCTCTGTGTTTGCTGCTTACAACAGATGTCTGTCCCCACTAACGTCTGCAGACGCGCAGTGGGAGGAGCGTGTCGTGGCTCCCTTCCCGGTCAGATCCGTGTTGTTTATGTACACTGGGCAGATAAAACCAGCTGTGCCTCGTCAATACTTGTGTGTGTCTTCTACGAGCCGAACTGCAGCTCAAAAAGTATTTGTTGAGATTAAAACTTTTTTTTTATGTTTGGGGAGATGTACAGCAGCAACTTTAAAAATGCCAGGTTTTCCTACCGGATGCTGTTTTGCAGAGTCTCTCCCGAGTGGTTGCTGATAATCTGCGAGCAGAAGAAGCAGGACAATCCCTGCTTCTACAGTGGCTGCTGGCTGCGCGCACGTGTGTGAAAAGTGGCTGCCGGGTCCTGATGCGCTGCTTGAAATGCGGAAGGCGAGCCGCGTCACGCCCCGCTGCTCCAAGATGCGCGGCCCCATAGACTTTCAATGTAAAGTGGCTGCTTCGGCTGCGCGAGATGCGTGCGGTGGGGATCCAGCATTACTCCTCTCTCAAACCATTGTTCCTCTCTATCAAGGATGTGAACATCTTCATCCCTGAAAGAGTGACCGCTACAGTTCTACAGTTTTTTTTTTTTTTTTTTGCTTTGTTTTGTTTTGTTTTTTGAATGTCCAGAGGACCAGACTTAGCTTTTTTGAATACATGTATATGCATATCAGAATTACAAATCAATATATATGGAGAACTACTGGAGTAGATATAGAATAGAGCTGCTGCCTCTTGGCAAGAAGGTTGCTGGATCAAATCCCAGCTGGGGCCTTTCTGGTTGAAGTTTCAATGTCCTCTCTGTGTATGTGTGGGTTTTCTCCGGGTATTCTGGTTTCCTCCCACAGACCAAAAACATGCATGTTAGGCTGATTGGTAACTCTAAATTGTCTCTAGGTGTGAATGAGAGAGTGAATGGTTGTTTGTCTTGTTTGTCTCACTGGTTTCCATCAAGGTTTCTAGCTGCGCATTTTGAAGTATCGCAGCAGAAAAGCTTAATGGAAACGGCAAAATCCGTATTTACTTTCTCAACTTCGCCAAAAAGTTTATACGCTCGCTTGAGGTGGTTTTTGGGATGTTCGAAAATGAGCAGATGCGCACAACGACAGATGGAAACAGATTTGCCGACTCGTGCTGCCGAAGCGAACATTCACGTCACGTGACTGATCAGCTGTTTCCGCTCCGGACAACATGTAACATCGCTAAAACTAGTTGGCATGACAGAATAAATACAACTCGCCCGATAGCAACATGTACCTACTTCCTACAGGAACCACTTGAGATTCAACCTTAGATGCAGACAAAGTGGCATCATTCCCAAGAGCCTGGAACTGAAATCGTCGGTCAGCGGGGACCGAGCAAGCAAGATCCTTCAGAAGGCACAGACGCAGCTGCTGAATGAACGGGTAAGACAGACCAATTTTACTATTGAGGCCTTGAAGACCAAAGAAGAGCACATTAAACAAAAACTAACAACGTGCCTAGATCAGACCACACTTCAGCAAGTGATGGACTGTACAGATCAGGCACGCTTAGCACAGCATGCCAGGTCCAAGACTCGACAGCAAAACAAATTTAACTTACTGATAACTCGTCAACACCATCACAATTCCAATGACAACACGTTCAGTGTAAGGCAACACTTCACTACACAGCTACATGCCAGGGAGACAGAGACGTGGGTGAAGAATTTATCTGACAGACAGCTCACCCAGCCAGAGACAGAGATTCTTGCCAGGGGACTAAACTTTGCAGTAGCACCAAGTAGAATTCCTCTAGTAGAGATGATCACAGCCACTGAGTCAGCCATCCGTAATAACAAAATTAGAGAGTTTGAAGCAGAACAACTCAGAGTGAAAGTTTCAGCCTGTCTCAGTAATGCTAAACCACCACCTTCCAACATCAGTAGAGAAGAGAAAGATGCACTCAACACTCTTAGCAAGGACAAAAACATCATAATTCTCCCAGCAGACAAAGGAAGGTGCACAGTGATTTTGAACCAGAAAGACTATCATGAGAAAGTTATGTCACTCCTTAGTGACGTAACCACTTATGAACCACTGAAAAGAGATCCAGGAAGTGGTTACAAGAAGAAGTTGATAGATTGCCTGAAAGTTTTAAAGCAGGACAAGGCTATTGACAGTATTCTGTACCACAGACTGTACCCAGGGGAGGCCACGCCCAGTCTGTATGGTTTACCCAAAATCCACAAACAAGGTGTACCTTTAAGACCAATTGTTAGCATGATTAACTCGGTCACTTACAATGTTTCCAAATATCTGGCATCTGTACTCATCCCTTTAGTTGGCAGCTCAGAACATCACATACAGAACACCATGGACTTTGTGGAGAAGGTGAAGGGTGTCATCATGGAGACTGATGAAACAATGGTCTCTTTTGATGTCACATCACTCTTTACGTGCATCCCTGTTGATGAAGCAGTAGAGGTGGTCTGTTTAAGGTTAAAATCAGACACCACTCTGAACAGCAGGACCACACTTTCCACAGAACAACTGTGTCAACTCTTGAAACTGTGCCTGCAGTCAACCTACTTCACATATGGGGAGCAATATTATAGGCAGAAACATGGGTGTGCTATGGGGTCTCCAGTTTCTCCTATTGTTGCCAACCTGTACATGGAGGAGGTAGAAAAGAAAGCCTTGACTTCCTTTTCAGGGAGACCACCAAGTCATTGGTTCAGGTATGTTGATGACACCTGGGTTAAAATTAAATCTCAGGAAGTCCAACATTTCACTGATCACATCAACTCTGTGGATAAATATATCAAGTTCACACGAGAAGATGTAAAAAATGGCAGGTTGGCTTTCTTGGACTGTGAGGTCTCAGTTTCTGATAGAGGAAATTTGCAAACTGATGTGTACCGCAAACCCACCCACACAGACCAGTATTTACAGTTCGACTCCCATCACCCTCTGGAGCACAAGTTAGGAGTCATCAGGACTCTGTACCACAGAGCAGACAGCGTCCCCACTAACTTAGGAGCCAGACAGAAGGAGAAATCACACACAAAACAGGCTCTAGGGAAATGTGGATATCCTAACTGGGCCTTCCTGAAAGCAGAGAAGAAACCCAAACAGGACTCCAGCCAACCATCAGGTGAAAAGAAGGAACCCAGACCCAGACCAGTGGTCATTCCGTATGTTGCGGGAGTTTCAGAGACATTGAGACGTTTATTCTCTAAACACAACGTCCCAGTGGCTTTTAAACCCCAAAATACATTACGGCAAAGACTGGTTCATCCCAAAGATCCAGTCCCCCGGCACAAACAGAGTAATATTGTGTATGCTGTTCAGTGTCAGGAGGGCTGTGATCAGTCTTATATCGGGGAAACTAAACAGCCACTGGCCAAAAGGATGGCCCAGCACAGAAGATCAACATCATCAGGTCAGGACTCTGCAGTCTACACTCATCTCCACGCCAGCGGTCACTCTTTCAAGGATGAAGATGTTCACATCCTTGATAGAGAGGAACGATGGTTTGAGAGAGGAGTAAAGGAGGCCATCTTTGTGAAAAGAAACCGTCCATCATTAAACAGGGGTGGAGGCCTCCGGGTTCAACTGTCCCCCTCTTACAATGCTGTTATTGCTAGTATCACTCAGCCCTCTGTGAATAGCAAACAACCATCAGGGTGCTAATGATCCATTGTTAGGCTGATGGCCCTCCTTGATCATGTGAGCAGCTGGTTTCAGGCTGTCATCAGCCAACTGGTTGTGCAACACTGTGGGAGGGTGCTATTTATAAGACTGAGCTGAACACAGCAACTCAGACTGAGGAAGTCTTTCGGACGAAAGACGAAACGTTTCTACATTTTTTTTTTTGCTTTGTTTTGTTTTATTTTTTGAATGTCCAGAGGACCAGACTTAGCTTTTTTAGATTTTTCTACCTGGATTATTGAGCATGCATCAGAGTACGTACCTGAAATATTCTCTCCATTTTGACGAGATGTGTGACCGGGTTCTGTTTTCAACCGCTACTACCTGTTTACTGTAGACATGCGCAGTGCTGACGTCTGACGTAATGACGCTGACGTCTGACGTAATGACGCTGACGTCTGACGTAATGACGCTGTGCGCGGCTTGGAAGAAGCGCTTTAAGCCAGTAGATGGAAACACTTCTGATCTGCATTAATTTGTATTTACATATTTGCGAGGTAGCTCAAAATTCGAAATGAAAATGGATGGAAACACAGCTTATGTGTCCCTGTGATGAACTGGAGACCTGTCCAGGCTGTCCCCCACCTCTCACACAGTGACTGCTGGATATGGTCACCAGTGACCCCCATGACCCAAAAAGGAAGAAATGGGTAAAGATAATGGATGGATATCATCTAAGTATTTCTATTTTGATTTTTGTGACCCACAGTGGGGTCTTGATACCAGCTTTGAGAACTAGAACTAGGTCTAGATGTTAGTTTTAATTCACATCAAAATATTTAATGGTCTGTAATAATTTTTCTATTCTTTATTCTTTAGGAGTAACGTATTTTCCGGCCTATAAGTGGGCAGTTTATTTACTAATTTTCATGTCCTGCAACTTATAGGGTGAAGCAACATATTTATGGATTTTTCCCATATTTTTAGACCAATTTTTGGCTGAGATATGACAGTTTCCATTCATTCTGACCAAAAATAATGGAGCAGTACCACTTTCGGCTGCTAGGGGCAGCAGTACCACTTTCGGCCGCTAGGGTCCACCGACCGTTCCTAGCTCATGTGTCCGAAAAAAGCCTTCTCTGCTCGGACTCACTCTGTCGCAGCCCGGCCTCCTGAACTCTGGAGGTAGGTCTGAACTAGTGTTTGTTAGCAAAATAGCTCATGAACCACACAACAGATTTTGATGAAGCTTACAGAAAGTAATCACTGGATGGATATTTACAATATTTTAGCTGTAGGAGATGTTTGAGCTAAAATTTGATTCATTCATAATTTATTTTCGCAGCGCGCGCAACCGTTTGGAAGACGTCAAAGCGAAACAATTTAAATCCATGATTAATGATTGATTAAATGATTAAATCCAACAGATTTGACTATTACGTGAATTTATTAAGGAAAGGTTAAGCTCAGAAACACTTTTGCTATAATGTCAGCTAACAAATATATATTTTTATGTGTATATCTTGCTAAATTTTAAAGAAAATGCTGCGTATCCGCTCGCTGCGCGTGCACGTAGCGAAACTACTTGTTAAGTCCAGTTGATTTGACAATTAAACAAAAGGACAAAGGAATAAATGGTCACAAACCTTTGGATTTAGGTTGTAGATTGAAATAGCCATGGCTTAGAGCACAGGGGCCTCATGTATCAACCATGCGTGCGCACGAAAACATTGCGCACGTCACTTTCCACGCAAAGTGGCGTATGTATCAAATCTGATATGAACGGGAATATCTGCGCATCCACGTACAAATCCACGGCTGCTCCCCTGCTTGCGTACGCACGTTTCTGTGGTTATTGTTCCTTTGGCGACACTTACAGGTTATTCAGAGAAACTGTGTCCATGATATGAAAATAATCATAAATCCCACCAAACACACATGATTAACAATTATTACATCCACATGGACGCAATTAGATGAGTGGATATAAAAGCATGCGCCAAATAGTGGCAACGATATTGACAACAATGAGATGTGATTTCTTTAAATAAGAAGTTAACCAAGCTGTACCAACACGCCTACGTTTAGGTCAGTGTGTAGCGCGGTTGCCTTTAGTTCCAAAGGTCATGAGTTCGAATCTCGCATGGTACAACGTTTCTCTTTTTTTTTTTTCGTTCCAGATTTAAATACACATGAAAACTATTTACAAAACAAGAAATCGTCTGCTTCCTTTCATTTCATGTATTGTTCTATTTCTTGTTGTTTTATTAAATAGTTGTCCTGTGTTCTTTAAATCTGGAATGAAAAAAAAAAACGTTGTACCAAGGGGGAGTCGATCTCACGACCTTTGGGACGAAGGGCGGGCGCGCTCACCACTAACCTATACAGGCATGTTAGAGCAGATGGGTCAACTTCTTGTTTAAAAGTGGATGGTATGTTTTGCGCTAGGCGTGCCGAATAAAACCTTTTTCCGTGCTTCTCTGCCTCACTCAGAAGTGATTCCTGTTCACAGTCCGTGAAGTTCCTCTTTTTTCCACGTTCCGACATGATTTGCAATGGAGCAGAGACGACATTCCTGTCGTGCATGGCATATTTGAATGACTTTGCATATTCATACGGAGGCGTGTCAAAGGCGGAGTCGGCCACTCTCTCATGTGCGCTGAATTCCACGTTGATTGTGTTGTACATAAGGAATGTGCGTGGATACCGGTGTACGCACAGTTTGATAAATCTGGATTTTTTTGTGCGTGGACACTTTTCTGGATTTGTCCGTACGTGACTTTTCAGTAAGAAATCTACGCAAGTCTTTGTACATGAGGCCCCAGGTCTGCAAAATTTACCATTTAAATGTCTGCCCATTTTTACACACAAAAAAAATCAAGCTTAATAATAGGTATTGTCCAGAACTGCAACATCTATGTGAAGTTAAAAAAAAAAAAGGTAAACAACACCTGTTACATTATAAAATTACAGAACTGTGCTGGCATTACATGACATGTCATGATAAAAAAGACTAAAGTCTAAAAAAAAAAACTTGTGTATTAACAGTTTTGATCATATTTAAACACCAAAAATGTCAGCATGTGGCTTGTGTCTATATTTGCAGAAATTGTATAAGCATCTAAATAAAAAAAGTCAATCATAAGATTAAAATAAATATAATTAGGTCAGTTAGGACATTTATTGTTACATTAAAAAAAACTAGTTTATTTCCAAATATTCAGCTTTATAAAATACCTTTATTATTAATTAGTGATCAGAATGACTTGCAAATGCAGATGTACTAAATTGGGATAATTTGATGACTCAATACTGTAATCTCTGTAAAGCAGCTATTTTTAATATTTCTATGAAAAATTGGCCATAAAGGTCCATTTTGTTTTCATAGATGTCCAATTCTGACCATAATGGACGCGAAACAGGCTAACAAACTGCTAGCCTAAAGCTGATGTTTTTTACTCTGAATAGTTTGTTTCAATAAAGTTAAGTTTTTTACATTCTGTATAAAAGGACAAAAGACTTCTACAAGTACCAGGCAGTAATTTTACTCTTTTTTGTTGTTGTTGTAACTTTTGCTTTATCGCCAAAACCACGGAAACCCATTGCAGAAAAGTCCAAAAGAGACACAGGTTGCAGACTTATCAGAGTCAGAGTCAGAGAGTCTTTATTGTCATTTGCACCGCATGTGGTACATGTGATGAAAACGAGATTATGTACACGGGGTCCCAGTTACATCCAACAACAAATGCAAGAGAAAAACAGTAATAACATCTAGAATTAACTAAGAAAAACATCAACTAGTAATACACTAAGCCCTAATATAGTGGAAAAACATCATTATAAACAGCAGCACGAACATGAGTCTGTATGAGCAGATGGTCACAGATGAACACAGCAACAAGAAAACAGATCAGCATCAGCATGATGTGATATTTTGCAGTGTTTATTCTTATTATTTATTTATTCATGAGTCTAACAGCCTCAGGGTAGAAGCTGTTCCTCAGTCTAGTGGTTCTACATTTGATGCTCCTCAACCTCCGTCCTGAGGGGAGTGGGGCAAAGAGTGAGTGTGCTGGGTGAGTGAGGTCTTTCATGATGCAGGTGGCTCTTTTCCTGCATCTGGAGGTGTAAATGTCTGTGATGGTGGGGAGACTGACTCCAACAGACTTCTGTGCAGCCTTCACCACTCTCTGTAGAGCTTTCCTCTCTGCAACTGTGCAGCCTCCATGCCACACATTGATGCTGGAGCACAGGATGCTCTCCACTGCACACCTGTAGAAGGAGGTGAGGACTGGGCTGCTCAGACCAGCACGTCTCAGCCGTCTGAGGAAGTAGAGTCTCTGATGACCTTTCTTGATCAGGCTGGTGGTGTTGTTGCTCCAGCTGAGGTTATCATTCAAGTGTACACCCAAGTATTTGTAGCTGGAGACCACTTCCACTGCAGATCCACCTATGTTCAGTGGGGCATGGGTGTGTTTGTTCCTTCTGAAGTCCACAATCATCTCCTTTGTCTTCTTCACATTCATGTGAAGATTATTCTCTTTGCACCAGCTCTCCAGGTGTTCCACCTCCTGTCTGTAGCTGGACTCATCATTGTTTGTGATGCATCCCACCACCGCTGTATCATCTGCAAACTTAACAATATGACAGCCTGGATGTGTGGCTGTACAATCATATGTGAGCAGAGTGAACAGAAGAGGGCTCAGCACACATCCTTGGGGAGAGCCAGTGCTGAGGGTTATGGTGGAGGAGGAGAAGTTGTGGATCTTCACGGACTGTGGTCTGTTTGTTAAGAAGTCTAGTACCCAGTTACAAATGGAGGGGCTTAGTCCAAGTGTAGATAGTTTGTCTATCAGAGTTTGGGGGATCATGGTGTTGAAGGCAGATGTGAAGTCCACAAAGAGCATGCGCACGTATGAGTCCTTCTGATCCAGGTGGGTGAGAGCAGTGTGGACCAAAGAGGAGATGGCGTCCTCTGTTGATCGGTTCTCGCGGTATGCATATTGATGAGGGTCCTCGTTGATGTTGACGGTTGTCTTGATGTGGGACATGACCAGTTTCTCAAAACATTTAGCGACTATCGGGGTGAGGGCCACTGGTCTATAGTCATTCAGACCAGTCACTGTGGAGCTCTTTGGGACTGGGATGATGGTCGCGGTCTTCAGGCAGGTGGGAACTGACTCCAGTGCAAGTGAGGTGGTGAAGATGTCAGCCAGCACCTCACAGAGCTGGTCCGCACATTCCTTCAGAACTTTCCCTGGGATGTTGTCTGGTCCGGTTGCTTTATGAGGATTAATCTTTCTGAGACTGCCTCTCACTTCTGCTGCGGTCACTCTGAGATGCTCTTCATCTGGTGATGAGGTGAGTCTGGTGCTAGCAGGTCTGTTTGGATCTTCAAAACGTGCATAAAACTTATTGAGGGCATCAGGCAGAGATGGGTCCCTGGGGCATTGCTTGCTCTTGCCTTTGTAATCTGTGACTAAGACCAGTCAGGGTAAAAGTTTTGGAGCAGCAGCATCAAACTAGTTCAGGCTGCTGTTTAATAAACCATATTATTTTAAATTATTGGTGTTTTTGTCTTGGAGCTTTTGGCCTTTTTAGTGTTTGTTTAGCATTTATCAGTGTACTGTATATCTTAGATCCTTGTACTGTGTACTTTCTCTTTTCATACTTTATATTTTTGCTTTTTTTGGGTGTGACTGGGACCTTGAGTACATAATTTTGTTCCACCTCATGTACCACATGTGATGCGGATGATAATAAAGACCTTCAACCTTTGTTGACTGATTTTTAAATTAATCCAATGATTGGGTGGTGAAACCAGCATTCGACCATGTTCAATGACATTGGCGCTCTTTTCCAGTCAGTGGACCTCTCTAAACATCGTATACTGGTAATCTGAAATGATTTTTACAGTGTTGGTTTTAGCAAAGGTGCAAAAGACCTCCATAAACTGGCACATGCATGCAGTTGGTGGACTAAGTTGGAATGACTTCAAGAGACATTGCTAGCTGTGTAAGAAACAAATAGATTGGCACTTGTACTAAACTACTTTGACACGTATTGAGTGTCAAAACTACCAGTTTCAGGAAACCATGATCACTAGCAGAAAGAGGATTATACAGGTTGAAGTTTGAACTTTTAACCTAAATAATTACGTGAACAATCTGAACAGATGTGTGCTTGCATGTTCTATAAAGTTGGCTGTATTGGAAAATTTCTCTTGACAAATATGGATCTAAAGCAACTGCAACTTGATGAATGTGAAGGCGCAGGAGTTGAAAATCGAAGGTTCATACCTGCAGACAATCTGTTGCTGTGTATCACTGCGGTGGGAGTGATGTAACACTTTGAGTGACCTAGAAATCCTCTACTGACGAAACCCTTCGTGAAGCCTAGAAATCCTCGGTTGACTTTTATCACGTCTGTGGATCTACCTGTCTGTCTGTTCCCATCAGCTACAGGGAGAGCTCGGCTCGAACACATGTCGAGCTAACTCTGCCTGTCACCAGAAGATAACTGACACCGGCCCTGGCTGGGGCCGTCTGCAGAACGGCCGTCTGAGAAAATAACCCTTGTTGCAGAGATGTAGTGAGAGAAGTGGGGGCTGGAGGAGAATACCTCTCAGACTTGTCACAGAAAATGTTTAACTGTGAGTGAAGGAAACATTGATGCCAAGAAACTGTGTGTATGAGAGTCTGTTATCCATGCATCTCACACTCTGGACTACCAATGGAGGACCTATGTTGGTCCAAATGGCAGAGGGATGGGTTGGGTTTATGTTACATCCACATGGGAACGTGCAACTTCATACTGGAATCGGACGGGGAGCAAGTGTATTGAGGCCCCCAGACTTCATCAACGCAACATGCCTCCGCCAGACAGAACAAATTGCACAGCCAGGATCGTCACCCACACAACCCCATCGCAAAACAAGCTCACATTACCTCTCAACCAGTCTGCACACACTCTCGGAGCAAAGGCTCTTCTGTTGCGATGGATGCAAAAGAGGAACCGAGTGCCTGATTACTCATTTGGGCCTATTTGTTTTCATCTACCAGCCATACTTTATCATATAATCTCAAACATAACTCTCATCACCTCCTAGACCCAAAACCTTTCCAGAGAATCAGACCAATTCATCTGCTTTACACTGATGGATAAATGACTGCTACTGACACCCAGCCTCTGATTTCCAGAGGTGAAAACTCATGTGTTGAAAACAAAGTGGGTCTTTGAGCTCCGGTGCACACTGTTGTTACTTTGGCCATGGGTTTCACAGTTTGTTTGGTGAGGAGAAGGTTCATTTACAGCTGCAGTGTAAAAAAGACAGAGCTACAATTTATCGCTACTTAGAACAAGGCAAACATTCAAGTTGCTTTATTTAGCTATAGCAGTAATACCTGCTAAATGAATAAATTCAGTATTCTAGTATTCTCTTTAACTCTACAAGCCTCAGTTTGGAAGAAAAAGACTGAAAAAGGGATTTCTTATGAGTTTGAAATGGTTGTAAAAAAAACCCACAATATTTTAGAAAGGTAGCATAAATCACTGTGCCATGACTGTTGGCAATTATTTTGCCAACGATTTTCAAGAGAGTCCCTCAAAAATGTCTCCGAATGTTTGTTGGAGGTTCTCCATTTCCTTGTATGAGTTGCGGAGATTCATAGTGTTGTTGCTTGAATTACTGCACAACAGAGTTTCTCTCAAAACGGGAGTTGCCGCGAACATTTCAAAATAGTCTCAAACCTTATTACCGTATTGTCTGCCCTATAAGTCACATTTTTTTGCACATTTTGCATGCCCTGCGACTTATAGGCCGAAGCGACATTGTAATTGATTTTTTCCCATATTTCCATCCATCCATCCATCTTCTTCCGCTTATCCGGGGTCGGGTCGCGGGGGTAGCAGCCTAAGTAGGGAGGCCCAGACTTCCCTCTCCCCAGCCACTTGGAGCAGTTCCTCCGGGGGAATCCCAAGGCGTTCCCAGGCCAGCCGAGAAACATAGTCCCTCCAGCGCGTCCTGGGTCTTCCTCTGGGTCTCCTCCCGGTGGGACGTGCCCGGAACACCTCACCAGGGAGGCGTCCAGGAGGCATCCTAACCAGATGCCCGAGCCACCTCAACTGGCTCCTCTCGATGTGGAGAAGCAGCGGCTCTACTCCGAGTCCCTCCCGGATGACTGAGCTTCTCACCCTATCTCTAAGGGAGAGTCCAGCCACCCTGCGGAGAAAACTCAATTTTTAGCTGAGATATGACCGTTTTCATTCATTCTGACTGACAAAGAATTGAGCAGTACCACTTTCAGCCACTTGAAGGTAGCAGAGTAGTAGTAGCAGTATGGCATACCGTTGCATTATGTAATAGGTAAATGTGGCTATAATGACAAATTCAAAAAAGTTCAAGACAAAAACAACTGGACTTTATTTATAATACTTTATACTTTGTTTTTTTCTTGAACTTTTTTGAATTTACCATCTCCTGGATAACTGAGTATCTTCATCAGCTATTAATGACTCATTTGGCCTGCCATATTCTCCCACCTTCATTCTGCTCGCTGCTTGGAACCGTCAAACCAGCTGCACCGCCCCGGCGAAATGCAGCTAATTTGACCAATAAAGTGCATTTATTAAGCAAATGTTAGACTGAGACACAGCTTTACTATAATTTCATGTAAATACTATAATTTCGAGTAAATAAATAATTGTTTAAGTGCTTTTCTTGTTAATTTTCGGAGAAAAGAGCTGCGTTCCTCTTCCTTTTTTTTCCCCCTCTGCGTGTTCACGGAGCACAGAGGCAGCAAAATTAACCATTAAAGTGCATTTATTAAGCAAATCGTTAGACTGAGACACACATTTACTATAATTTTGAGCAAACAAATATTTTTTTTTAAATGTTAATCTTGTTAAATTCTTGTTCAAGTCCTCCTGTGCAGGCTCCTACGGCCGCCATTTGGCAGCCCATTTATTTTAGGCACAACAACGGCCCACATATCTGAGTTGTCAGCAGTGACACGTAACAAACGCTACACGTCAGCGGTGATGCATAATATATGCAACGTATGTGGCAAAACAACATATTTGTGGATTTTTCCACTTTATTAGACAAATACGGACTTATGCGACTTATAAAGCGGAGTGACGTGTACGGCGGTAAATACGGTAAATGAAGTTTCAGGTGTCAAAGTCAGAGTTTTTTTAATTTGTTATTCGCGCCACATCTGGTACATGTGGTGGAATAAAGTTGTGTACACAGAGTCCCAGCTACATCCAAAAAAAAGTATACATTGTAAAGAATGGGAGATGTGATGCAGTGAAGATTCAAGTCTGCTGGCTTCCTTAGATGGAGAACTTTACTAATTGGCTTTTCTATGTATGTGAATAATTATGTATTGTGCCCTGAGACAACTTTGTTGTGATATGGCACTATATAAATAAACTGAATTGAATTGAATTTAAGAAAAACAGTAATAAGATCTAAGATATAAACTAAGAAATATGCTAAACTAAGATACACTAAGCACTAGTAGTACAAAAACAATACACCGAGCAACAGCAGCACGAACATGAGTCTGTGTGAGCAGATGAGTACGAATGAAGGTGTTTCCAACTAGCCTTGATTGAGTCTCTATAAACACAATGAAATGATGTAATCAGACTGGAATACAGTTTTGCAAACAAAGCAAATTAAAATATACTTTAGATTTATCAAATAAAAATGGTCACGCAAAATGAGGTTGCATAACTCACTGGTCACAAAAAAAAAATCAGAGCCCAAAACCAGTTAAGTCAGGTCATCTGGATTGATTTTCTTGGATGAAAGGTAGTGTTGCCAGATTTCACGATAGAAACAAGCAAGCAGCTCTATGAAAATGTCGCCTCGCCAACTTTAACCCACCAATAAACAGGAAAAGGGGGCGTGGAAGAGACAAACCATCTACTACCACTCGTCTTTTGCTTTATTGTGCGGAGCTGGGAAATAGTCAACTACTGTATTTTTTGCTGTATAAGTCACTGTTTATTTGCAAAATTTCCATGCTCTGCGACTTATACGCCGAAGCGGCATATTTATGGATATTCCCCCATAATTATAAACCCATTTTTGGCTGAGATATGACCGTTTTCATTCATTCTGACTGAAAATTTTGAACACTACTATTTTCAGCCGCTAGATGGCACTGAAGTAGTAACTAGCATGCCATTGTATCATATAATATGTAAAAGTAGCCGTTAACACATTCAGCTTGCCACAAGCCTGCCACTGTTGTCAGCCTAGAGAAACTGAATCAGTTTCATTTTGTTGCGCTGCCCCGGCAAAATGCAGCTGATTTAACTGTCAAAGTGCGAAAATTAAGTACAAGGTCAACTGAGACACACCTTTACTATGAAGTTGAGCAAATAAATAATTGTTTTTAGGTTGTTATCTTGTTAAATTTTGAAGAAATGCACAGACTCATCCCTCTGCGCATGCCCACTTCCGTGAATCGGGTTTTGAAATGCAGCTGATTTGACTATCAAAGTGCATTTATTAAGCAAAAGTTAGACTGCACACCTTTACTATAACTTTGAGCAAACAAATAATTGTTTGTATGTGTTAATCTTGTTAAATTCTTGTTCAAGTCCTCCCATACATGCTCCGACGGCGTCATTTGGCTAACCATCGATTTTTGGCACAACATCCAGCCACATTTCCAGGTTTGGCCCACATTTCCGGGTTGTGAGCAGTGACGTGCAACATCCAGTAAGCTCAATCATCCAGGTGGATAACAACAAAAAATGGGTAAATCAATTCATCTGGACCAGTTGATTTAAAAGAAAATAATTAACTAAAATATGACAGATGTCACAAAATTTCCAGAAAATAAGTAACAAAAGGTTAGTTGATATTAAGATCCAACTCTGACCACCCGCATAACGCAGTCAATTTAAAATGCTATTTCAAGAGCCTTGCTAGAATTTAAGCTTTAAAGAAATAAAGCCCACAGCTTTTAAAAACACATTTCCTTAATTGTTAAATTGAGCCTAAAGTAGGACAGCTGAAGCCTGTTTTATTGTTATTGACATGTTATTTTCCTGCTTCAATCAGATGTTTTCATCGGTTAAAAATATGTTTATTGAAATGAAAATGTTTTGTCTTTTTAAAGATGAATTGAATAAATAGTTTTTAAATGGATAATCAACAAAAAAAGGATGCTTTTAAAAAAAAGCGCAGATCACAAAGGCTTGAATTTCAAAGAGCTGCTTTGGTCGCATTTTGAAGTATCACGCTTCGGTTCATTTGCAGTTAATTACATTTCCACCCAATAAATCTGATACAATAACTGTTTTTCTTCCATCCGGTACTTTTTACATGTGAAGCTTTTTGATGGTGATAAAAATATATCATGGAATAAAATAGCACCTTTTTTGAATCTTTGGTCCAAAAAGAGACTGAAGAAGTGCTGAAATAATGCACATCTGTATGGCAGATTGTTCTTGTGCCAAGTGTGAAATAACATTCATTAAAAGTGACAAATACCTGATTTGTAACGACACTAAGAGCACCATGTGCTAGAATGAAGTGGGATGTGGATGGTGGGATGGAGACTTGTGAAAATGAAAAAGCTTTGTTTAGAAACGTAAGAAATCAAGTGAGAGGAGGATTTCACAAATTACTACAACTGTATTCTTAGTGTAAAATACATGAACCTCAGCTTTTCTTTTCAGACGTTTCCCTCCGAAATGTATGAGCATGAGCGCCGCTATTTTTGTTTGGCCACACACACACACACACACACACACGCACGCATGCACGCACGCACGCACGCACGCACGCACACACACACACACACACACACACACGTGTTTTCCATCTTTACAGGGATTTTACACTGATTTCCATTCATTTCTATAACCTATCTCTGACTCCTACACTAAAGCTAACCGTTACCAGCACATATTGACCCGAAACCTAACAATTACAAGCAGATACATGTCCCTAAACCTAACCATTATGGTACATACCTGACCCTAAACCTAACCATTATGGTACATTCCTGACCCTAAACCTAACCATTATGGTACATACCTGACTCTAAACCCGTTGAGCGAAGCAAACTGTAGAGACAGGAGAAGAAAATACTTAGGGGTTAAGAGAAAAGTGCCGGACTAGCTTTCGCTAGTCCAGCAGTACGCAGGAATAATTCTCTGTGCGCTCTGTGTAGGGAGCAAGCTCACCTCTGGTTGAGCGATGAAGCAACAGAGAAGTCCTGCAAAGAGGTAGTTCAGGTGCTGCTTAAGTACCCAGAGGGCGGGGCCTCTGGCGCGGCGGTGACGCCCCTAGCCGTAAAGGCGTGAGTATATTCCTTCAGGTAATCGCGCAGGGGCGCAATTCCCATAGCAAGTATGTTGCACCGAGAGACGAACTGAAAGGTAACTGAACCTAAACCTAACCACCATGGTACATACCTGAACCTAAACCTAACCATTAGCAGCAGATACTTGCTCCTAAACCTAACCATTACCAGCACACATCTGATCCTGAACACATACTTGACCATAAACCTAATTATTACCAGCACATACCTGATCCTAAACCTAACCATTACCACCAGTGCATATCTGACCCTAAACCGAACCATTACCAGCAGATACTTGATTCTAAACCTAACCATTACCAGCACATACCTGACCCTAAACCTAACCATTACCAGCTGATACTTGTTCCTAAACCTAACCATTACCTGTACATACCTGACCCTAAACCTAACCATTACCAGCACCAGGGCCAGATTTAGGAGGATGGGGGCCCCTGGGCTTGAGTCAATATAGGAGGGGCCCATATATAGATTTTTTGGTTTGTTTGTTTGTTTGTTTGTTTGGGTTCAGATGATATATAATAAATAATAAAAGTCATTTTGCATGGCCTTCTCACTGCTCATTGTATACTTTGGGCCTTATTAATTCAGTTTAACGTTAACATCCTTATAGTCTGTAGCTTTAACTTAGCTTAAATACTACCTTTTTTAATTTGTTTATAAACTTGAATAATCCCTTGTTTTTCTTTCTTTTTTTCAAAATGAACCTAAATATGGTGTGGGTTTAATTCCCCTTTTAAATACCACCCTTTGAATATATTTACAAACTGAAATAATTTTCGCTTCAAAGATCAAGTTAAGCGTCATATTATAAATCTTAAATCAGAATAAGAAATCTTTAATTTGTTACAAACAGAAAACTATTTCAATGTCAAACAAAATTATACAACTTGCTACCCTTTTTCCCCTTTTTTTTGTTCACGCTTAATTTGTCAAACACTTGTAATTCACTTAAAATTAGCTTGGTAACAATCACCTTGTATGAAACAAACAATTTCTTAACTTTTAAACTTGCGCCTCTTTACCACAGCAGGTTACCATTTAAGCACTTACAGAGTCCATTTAAAGTTAGCTAAGTTGATTCAACTGTTCACCATTAACTTATTTTAAAGGTGTTACTTGCTAGCAGATTAACCACACTGAACTCCTGGACACTGCTGCCTCTGGTTTGGGTGATCCGTGCTTGCAGCATCTCCCTTTGATCCCAGAGAGTGACATCACCGCTTAACGAGTGTCAGCACCGCAGCTGCAGCGGGTGTCTCCACTCTCTGCACCTCTCCAGCATGTAGCAGACTCCAAACATAGCAGACAAAATATGCGCCGTGTAAACGGCCCCTCAGTTCTGACTGAACTCCAGCACGTAGCAGACTGAGTTCAGACACTATCCGTTCACAAAAAAATAAAAATAAAAACCATTGCGCCGGGGCCCCCAAAGCACCGGGGCCCCGGGCTGCAGCCCTGGTAAGCCCGTGCGAAAATCCGGGCTTGACCTGCACATACCCAGGGGCGCCGTATGGGGGTAAAAGTTGGTACAATTCCAAGGTCCCTTGACTGACAGTGGCCCCAGATTGGCTTTTTTCTTTTTTTTTCATGGTGTGGTGGGACCCTGATAATAATATATTAATGGTAGTAGCTTTGTTTTTACTTGTTTTAACAGTAAAACTTAAATATTATCTCTCCCAGACCAAAAAGCAAACATCCTCATATTTAACAAACACCCCCTGTATCTGCATGAAATGGTATGTTCCTAGCTGCTTTAGCTCACTTGATGCTGCTGGTGTTACTTTGTAGGCAGAGGATGACAGAGTAACAACAAACATGCTGCCCAGAAAAAATGTAAAATCAGGCTGTCAAAAAAGGAAAGAGAAAAAAGAAAAGGAAGACAGACAAAGGAAAGGGTGTAGATTTGTAACACAGTTTTTCCCCAAGAGAGGTGGGTAGAGATGTGCGTGATTATCAACCTGTTCGCTAGCTTAGCCTCCATTTCACGATGGCATATTATGCCATCAGTTTGAGTGTGCAGTATGTTACCACTGATTTGAGAGCAGATATATGAACTAACAATAATTTGAAGCGTGTTTGCATTCAGAACACATGCGCACGCCACACTTGCTCGTCGTGTCTCTGCAGGCGGCGGGGCTCCTCGTTTTTTTATTTAGTTTTTTAGTTTTTAATCTTGCTTTAAATAGTGAATTAATAATAATAATAATAATAATGAATTCAATTTATAACGCACTTTTCATTAGTGAAAATCTCAAAGTGCTACACACATTGAATGCTACACACATTCATACACCGGTAGCGGCAGACTACCATGCAAGGTGCTTTCCAGTCCTACCGGGAGCAACTTGGGGTTAAGTGTCTTGCCCAAGGGTACAACGACACATGGTGTGGGGAACCGGGATTCGAACAGCCAACCTTCCGATCAGGGGAAGATTGCCATTACCACTACGCCACGGCCGCCCCTTGCATACTCTATGCAGACTGTTGCATGTACAATTCATTAACAGTAAATATTG
Organism: Garcialebias charrua; assembly: GCA_038048925.1. Taxonomy (NCBI): domain Eukaryota; kingdom Metazoa; phylum Chordata; class Actinopteri; order Cyprinodontiformes; family Rivulidae; genus Garcialebias; species Garcialebias charrua. The sequence continues at coordinate 54,367 of JBBPBX010000643.1, forward strand.
TGCTAGTACAATTACCAGCAGATACTTGTTCCTAAACCTAACCATTACCAGTACATACTTGACCCAAACCTAAATATTACCAGCACATACATGACCCTAAACCTAACCATTACCAGCAGATACATGTTCGTAAACTTAACCATTACCAGCACAAACCTGACCCTAAACCTAAATATTACTAGCACATACCTGACCCTAAACCTAACCATTACAAGCAGATACTTGTTCCTAAACCTAACCATTACCAGCACATACCTGACCATAAACCTAACCATTACCAGCAGATACTTGTTCCTAAACCTAACCATTACTAGCACATACCTGACCCTAAACCTAACCATTACCAGCAGATACTTGATCCTAAACCTAAATATTACCAGCACATACCTGACCCTAAACCTAACCATTACCAGCACATACCTGACCCTAAACCTAACCATTACCAGCAGATACTTGTTCCTAAACCTAACCATTACCAACACATACCTGACCCTAAACCTAACCATTACCAGCACATACCTGACCCTAATTCTAAATATTACCAGCACATACCTGACCCTAAACCTAACCATTACCAGTACATACCTGACCCTAAACCTAACCGTTACCAACACATACCTGACCCTAAACCTAACCATTACCAGCAGATACTTGTTCCTAAACCTAACTATTACCAGCACATACCTGACCCTAAACCTAATCATTACCAGCAGATACTTGATCCTAAACCTAACCATTACCAGCACATACTGTACATGACCATAAACCTAACCATTACAGCACATACCTGACCCTAAACCTAACCATTACAGCACATACTTGACCATAATCCTAACCATTACCAGCACATACATGACCCTAAACCTAACCATTACCAGCACATACATGATTCTAAACCTAACCATTACCAGCAGATACTTGATCCTAAACCTAAACCTGCAGTCTGGGGCTGAACACCTCAATGTGTAACTGGCTGCTAGACTTCCTGACCGGGAGACCACAGGCAGTATGGGTCGGGAATAACACATCCAGCACCATCACATTGAATACAGGAGCCCCACAAGGATGTGTGCTGAGCCCCCTTCTATTCACCCTGCTAACACACGACTGCACACCATCGTACAGCTCCAACCACTTCATCAAGTTTGCGGACGACACAACAGTGGTGGGTCTCATCAGCAACAACGATGAGACGGACTACAGGAACGAGGTGAGCCGCCTGGCCTTGTGGTGCGGACACAACAATCTCACTCTCAACGTGGAGAAGACAAAGGAGATTGTTGTGGACTTCAGGAAGAGGGATGCCCAACATGCCCCTCTGACCATCAACAGCACCACAGTGGAGAGAGTGGACAGCACCAAGTTCCTGGGAGTGCACGTCTCAGAGGACCTGTCCTGGAGCAGGAACACTGCATCACTGGCCAAGAAGGCTCACCAGCGCCTCTACTTTCTCCGCAAGCTGAATAGAGCTGGAGCTCCAACCCCCATCATGTGCACCTTCTACAGGGGCGCCATAGAAAGTGTCCTGACCAGCTGCATCACGGTGTGGTATGGTGCATGTACTGCATCCTGCCGAAAGAGCCTCCAGCGTATAGTGAGAGCAGCTGAGAAGATTGTCGGCACCTCCTTGCCCTCACTACAGGACTTACACAGCAACCGCCTCACTCGGAAAGCCCTCTGCATGGCAGGTGATCCCACACACCCACTACACAGCTGCTTCAGCCTGTTGCCATCGGGGAGGAGACTGAGGAGTCTCCAGGCTCGAACCAGCAGACTGAGAGACAGCTCTGTTCATCAGGCAGTCAGGATGCTTAACACTCTGCCAGCTCTGCCCTCCCTCCCACTTGTACTGCCTTAATCACAAAAAACTTTCACACATTACCACACAACACAAAGTTTTTAACACTGGACTCTGTGTCATCAATACGGGTCATTCACTCAACTCACGGTCATGTGCTCATTCAGTTTGCACTACTTCTCATATTTGCACTAATGTTTGTATTACATTACTGCCTATAGTCATACTACTGTTTACATTTACTGTTGACATTTATTACTACTGTTTACATTTATTACTACTGTTTACATTTATTACTACTGTTTACATCTAGACTTTTTATATCTACACTACTGCTGATATACAGTATATATTCTTTTTACTAGCCTTATTGCATAATGCCACTTTGTTCTCTATACCAATATCAACTACCTCATACATATACTGTGTACATTAACCTCATATGCTGCTTTGTCACTCTTTACAAATGTCAAATGCCAGAACCTTCATTTATTTTATAGATATACTTTTTATACTTTATACTTCGGGACAGTATTACACTCTATTTCATTTTATGATTATGTTTATTAAATGTTGGTGTTTTTGGTGTTGGTGAAACTTTTTATACTTTTATACTACTATGAAAAACTACTATGAAAAAACTCAGGACAGTATTACACTCTATTTCATTTTATGATTATGTTTATTAAATGTTGGTGTTTTTTGTGTTGGTGAAACTTTTTATACTTTTCAAAGTCAAAGTCAAAGTCAAAGTCAACTTTATTGTCAGAACTGCAATATGTACAGGACATACATAGGACCGAAATTGCATTTCTCTCAGTCCCTCGGTGCAACAGTAACCATCTAAACACTAAACACTAAAACATTTAATACACATAAGCATAAAATAGTAAAAAAGTGTAACACTGTCCTGAGTTTTTTCATAATAGTATAAAAGTATGAAAATTAACACCAACACTTTTATACTACTATGAAAAACTACTATGAAAAAATACTCAAGACAGTACTAAACTTTTATTATTTTCATTTTATGCTTGTTTTTTAATTGTTTAGTGTTTAAATGGTTACTGTTGCACCAAGGGACTGAGAGAGAAATGCAATTTCAATCCTGTGTATGTCCTGTACATATTGCAGTTCTGACAATAAAGTTGACTTTGACTTTGACTTGAAATATTACCAGCACATACATGACCCTAAACCTAAACATTACCAGCAGATACTTGATCCTAAACCTAAATATTACCAGCACATACCTGAACCTAAACCTAACAATTACCAGCAGATACTTGTTCCTAAACCTAACCATTACCAGCACATACTTGACCCTAAACCTAAATAGTACCAGCACATACATGACCCTAAACCTAACCATTACCAGCAGATACGTGTTCGTAAACCTAACCATTACCAGCAGATACTTGATCCTAAACCTAAATATTACCAGCACATACCTGAACCTAAACCTAACAATTACCAGCAGATACTTGTTCCTAAACCTAACCATTACCAGCACATACTTGACCCTAAACCTAAATAGTACCAGCACATACATGACCCTAAACCTAACCATTACCAGCAGATACGTGTTCGTAAACCTAACCATTACCAGCACAAACCTGACCGTAAACCTAAACATTACTAGCACATACCTGACCCTAAACCTAACCATTACCAGCAGATACTTGTTCCTAAACCTAACTATTACCAGCACATACCTGACCATAAACCTAACCATTACCAGCAGATACTTGTTCCTAAACCTAACCATTACAGCACATACCTGACCCTAAACCTAACCATTACCAGCAGATACTTGATCCTAAACCTAAATATTACCAGCACATACCTGACCCTAAACCTAACCATTACCCGCAGATACTTGTTCCCAGTGGTGGGCCCCCCACCGCTAGGTAGCGCTATTGCGCTAATCCGCTTTTAGCGTAGCTAAATAATCTGTTAGCTTTACAGCGGATTGACTAAGTTTTATAATTCATAAGCGGGTTTGTGCTATTTTTATTTAAAATGCAGTACCGCTAATAACTAATTATCTATCAGTAAAAACGAAATAACGTATTTACGAGCAACGCCGGATGTGGTCCGTCACAAAAAAGCGTCCCCCTCAGTCTTGTTGTGTGCTCTCTCTACAGCAAGTGTGCCCAACCAGTCGCTCGCGGGCGACCGGTCGCCCACCAGCTGGTTCCCAGTTGCCCGCGAAGCTCAACCTTGCTCTAACAGCTGACGAGCCGGCTCTCAGCTGTTAACAAGGTGAAATGTCCGCTGCTAAGCTTCATTCTAACTCCGGCAGAAGTGGTGGCCGCTGCTCAGCTTCATTCTAACTCCGGCAGAAGGGGTGGAGGGAGGAATGACTATATGCCAATGCGCACCAACGCTTTCCTCAGCCCTCCCCATCTTGTATGCTCACAGACACAGTCTCGCGATGACTGACGAGACTTTAAGACAGCAGTGAGACCGCTGAAGAGTGAATGTCAGTACGCAGAAAACATGGAAGGAAAACTAGCGAAGAAGCAAACGAAAACTTACTATTTTCACACAGAATGGGAGGAGGATTATTTTTTTGTTTATTCTAATTCAAAGTCTATTTGCCTCATCTGTAATTCGAGCGTTGCCTTGCCCAAAAAGTGCAACTTGGAGCGGCATTTCAAGACGATGCACAAACGTTTTGATGCAGATTTCCCTCCTAAAAGTTCTTTACGGACTCACAAAGTGCGGGAGCTAAAACACAAGCTTGCAGCCCAGCAATCGATCTTCACTCGGCCCAGCACGAAAGGTAAGGCAGCTACAATCGCCTCCTACCGTGTTAGCCGCATCCTGGCTCAACATAAGAAGTCTTTCAGTGATGGAGAAGTTATGAAAGAAGCGTTTATTGAGGCTGCAGATGCACTTTTTCACGATTTTAAAAATAAAAGTGAGATCGTAGCTGCTATTAAAGACATGCAGTTGTCCAGACAAACAGTGACACGACGATGTGAGGGAATGGCTTTTGATGTGGAGGAGCAGCTAAAAAAGAACGTGCAGCAATGTGAGTGTTTCTCTCTTCAGTTTGATGAGTCAACAGACATGGTGGACACAGCACAGCTGTGTGTTTTCATCAGAATGGCCTTTGCAGACATGAGTGCAAAAGAGGAGCTGCTCACCATCTTGCCTTTGAAGGGACACACAAGAGGAGAAGATATTTTTAATGTGTTTATGGAGTTTGTTAATAAAAGCAACTTGCCCCTCTATAAACTAATTTCTATAACAACTGATGGCGCTCCAGCAATGACCGGTCACACCAGTGGATTTGTTGCACTCTGCAAGCAGAATGATGCTTTCCCAGACATTTTGAACTATCACTGCATCATCCACCAACAGGCCCTGTGTGGGAAGATTTTAAACATGAAGGAAGTGATGGATGTTGCCATGAAAACTGTGTGCTCTATAAGGGCCAGGAGTCTGCAGAGGAGGTTGTTCCGGGCTCACTTGGAGGAGGCAGGAGCAGACCACACAGACCTGCTGCTGCACATGGACGTCAGGTGGCTAAGCAGAGGTAAATTTCTGGCCAGATTCATTGAGCTGTTGCCTGAGATCAGGGATTTTCTGAAGCTGTCAGGTCATGGTGGACATTCAAAACTCGAGGACACCCAGTGGCTTTTGGATTTAGCCTTCCTCACAGATCTCACCAGCCTGCTCAATGAACTGAATTTGGAGCTTCAGGGAAAGGACAAAAACATAATTCACATGATCAGTTCTGTGAGCACCTTCAAAAGCAGGCTGCAGCTGCTCACAAGTCGGCTGCAACGCAGGGACCTGCGAAACTTCCCACACATGGAGGCAGAGCTACAGCGCCAAGGGAAAGAGGTCACACAACTGGACAGTGCACACTATTCTAAGCAGGTTCAGAGCATCTCAGCAGAATTTGAGAGACGATTTAATGACTTTTCCTCCATCGAGCCTATTACCAGCTACATGTGTTATCCTTTTGGAAATGTTGATGTGGATGACATTGTGTCCAAATTGGTGTCCGTGTTTCAGCTGGACATCTCTTGTGTTGAAAATGAGGTGTTGACTCTGCAAAATGACATTGGGATCAAATCCAGAGCATCACCTGGCGTGAATGGAGAGTTCTGGAGTCTGCTGTCAGAAGAAAAGTATCCTAACATCCGAAGATGTGCTTTGAACTTAACAGCACTTTTTGGATCGACCTACCTGTGTGAGTCTGCTTTTTCACACATGAAAATCATCAAGTCCAAAACCAGATCCACAATGACTGATGATCATCTGGAGACCTGCCTGCGCCTTGCAACCACCTCATACTGCCCTGCCTATGAGACCCTGGCCTCCTCCTCTCAGTGTCAGAAGTCCCACTAAGGTAGAGACACATTTATTTTATACAGCTTGCATAAAAATTGTCTCCTATAGACTTGTCACAATGTGTCTGTATGTTGTTTTTTTATTAAATTTTAGACCAGACTAGTTAGCTAGCTAGTGTTATTTATTTATTTATTTTGCAGTTTGGGTGTGCCCTTCATTTTCTGTACCTAATGTGTGTGTGTGTGTGTGTGTGTGTGTCTTGTCTTATAACCAGGTGGAACTCTGAATGGCCCTTTGAAGCCAGCATTCTGGACCAGTGAGGGACTGCAGCACCTGCAGATGACACACCATCCTGCTGCACAGAGCAGCTGCCTAGTTTTGATATTTAGGTTTTATTGAGGTTTGAAATTGTTGGAGATTTGTAAATCTGCACCTTTGTAACTTTTTGTAAATAGTTCAGTATGTTAATGAGTGAGTTTTATATTGTTCAGTTCAGTTGTTTATTCGTTTCTTTAAAAAATATGGTGTGCTTTTCAAATATTGTGTTCTTTTACTTTGATAAAATACTTTAATTAAATAAAACTAGCAACACATTACGTTCTGTTTTATTTACTTTAAAGAAGTGAGGAGTAGAGAGATGAAAAATTATGTTTTTTGATACTGAGACTGGACGAGTAGCCCTCGGCAAACTGCCAACTTCAAAAGTAGCCCTTGGTTCAAAAAAGGTTGGGCACCCCTGCTCTACAGTACAGCAGTTAGCAGCCAGTGTGTTACTCTGGAGCCTTATTGCTTGTTTTCGAAGAGTCAGACGAAGACTTTTTAACATGGAGGGTGAACTGAACTTGTGGATGTTTCTCAGCGGCCTACGTGACGCGTCTGGATTTAAAAAAAAGTTCGCCACATTAGCACTCTTCAAAATGGCGTCCGCGACTGCCAAAGAAGCCAGGATTTTACAACAAAACACGGTAAAACAATTGTTTCTTTGCTGAGAAAAAATATATTTCATAGCTGACGTTATAGTACAAGTTTTTCTGAGCTTGAGAGTTTCACGAAATGGTCAAATCTGCTGGATTTAAAAAAAGTAGTTCACCATTAGGACTCTTCAAAATGGCGTCCGCAGGGCAGCAAACTTACATACTCAGGGAATCACAAGGAACTCAGGAGACAGAGGCAACAGGAGACAATGCCAGGACAATGATAAACACAGAGATACAGACTTATTTTTGATTTGATGTTCATTCATTCATTTTAAAAGAACAATACAAAACAGTTTCATCAGATACAAGGATGAATAGACTTTTAGCTGAATGGATGGATGGATAGACAGTTAGCTGGATGGATGATCTTTAACAAGTTCTAAAATCATTAAAATTTAACCTCAGCTTGTGCCTCTGACCCAACAGAACCTCCTTCAGCAGCAGAACCCTCTGTGGTTCTCTGACTTCATCAGTCTGCAGGACTTCATCAGTCTCTCTCCTGGTTCTGGAGGAGTTCTGACCCACTCTTCTTTCCATTGTTGCTTCAGTTCTTTGAGGTTTCTGCTCAGCTCTCTGAAGGTTTCAGGTTCAGGTTCTGGACTCTGACTGGGCCGTTGATTTGATTTGATTTGATGTTTATTCATTCATTTTAAAAGAACAATACAAAACAGTTTCATCAGATACAAGAATACATAGGATAAAATGAAACATGATTGTTAGGCTGATTGGTGACTCTAAATTGACCCTAGGTGTGAGTGTGAGAGTGGATGGTTGTTTGGTGTGAGTGAGACAGGTCCCTCTTGTAAATGAGTCCCCGTGACTCAACGAGGCTAGCCTGTATAAATAAAGGTTGAATGAATGAATGAATGAATTGATTTTGCATTTTTAACATCACTCTCCAGAACATTCCACAATCCAACTCCCTGAATTGAGGTAGACCGTCCCTTTAAGCTGGTTCTGAATTGTGGTTTGATGAATATCTGTCCCTTTAAGATTGTAATAACTTTGTCTAAATTTCTTTGGATATTTAAAGGTAATGTGTTATTATGAGCCCTATACATAACTGATAAAATACTATATTCTACCAATTCCTGGAATTTCAATAAATTTAGCTGAAGAAACAAGGTGTTTGATGGGTGACTGAAATGTTTTCTGGTGATTACTCTTACAGCTCTCTTTTGTAAAATAAAAACAGGCTTTGTAATTGTTTTGCACGCTTTTCCCCAAACCTCAATACAATAGATTAAATGTGGAACAATGATTGTGTTATACAACATATACAGAGCTTTATCAATTAAAAAATCCCTGACTTTATATACAGGTACATGAACACACAGCATGACAATCACAAACACCTGGACAACAAAATGGAGGAGATAAGCAAGACAATTAACAGAGAGACCAGGGAGTGTAGGGATGGGGACCCATCACCTGAGAGCAACATGCTTACAACTGTTATCTTGAAGTTCTAGGGTGTAGAGAGCCACAGAAACGGTTATGGTAGGCCGGATTTGGCCCACGGGCCTTGAGTTTGACACATGCGATCTAGTGGTACTAAAAGTAACAAAAGAAGAAAAAAAAACAGCCAAATATGTCTGCAGTTTAGCTAACAGACTTTGGAATGGGTACATTTTGTCCTTGTCAAACCTGTTGAAGAGAACCAAACTAAATACTCTGAAACTCAAACAACTTACTGTATAACAGTTCATGCACCGCTAGTTGGCAGTGTAGTGCAAATATTGCATAACTTGCTGCTACCAATTGTTGAATTTAATTAGCGGATTAGAATTAGCTTCCCCTAATTTTCATAAGACATTAGTGCTTTTGAAATTGCGGACCTAAATAAATTAATTAGTGCTTTAGAAATAGCGGAACTAATTTTTGGATTAGCGTTGCCCACCACTGCTTGTTCCTAAAACTAACCATTACCAGCACATACCTGACCCTAAACCTAACCATTACCAGCACATACCTGACCCTAAACCTAACCATTACCAGCAGCAGATACTTGTTCCTAAACCTAATTATTCCCAGCACATACTTGTTCCTAAACCTAACCATTACCAGCACATACCAGACCCTAAACCTAACCATTACCAGCACATACCTGACCCTAAACCTAACCATTACCAGCAGCAGATACTTGTTCCTAAACCTAATTATTCCCAGCACATACTTGTTCCTAAACCTAACCATTACCAGCACATACCAGACCCTAAACCTAACCATTACCAGCACATACCTGACCCTAAACCTAAATATTACCAGCACATACCTGACCCTAAACCTAACCATTACCAGCACATACATGACCCTAAACCTAACCATTACCAGCACATACCTGACCCTAAACCTAACCATTACCAGCAGATACTTGTTCCTAAACCTAACCATTACCAGCACATACCTGACCCTAAACCTAATCATTACCAGCAGATACTTGATCCTAAACCTAACCATTACCAGCACATACATGACCATAAACCTAACCATTACAGCACATACATGACCCTAAACCTAACCATTACCAGCACATACATGACCCTAAACCTAACCATTACCAGCACATACATGACCCTAAACCTAAACATTACCAGCAGATACTTGATCCTAAACCTAAATATTACCAGCACATACATGACCCTAAACCTAAACATTACCAACACATACATGACCCTAAACCTAACCATTACCAGCAGATACTTGATCCTAAACCTAACCATTACCAACACATACCTGACCCTAAACCTAAATATTACCAGCTCATACGTCTGACCATAAACCTAATCCATTCTTAACATGATTTTAGACCCCAAGTTAATAGACTGAGGAGGAGACAGAGCCAGGCGTACAAAAGGTAAGAGTTTTTATTTACAAGTGTGACGAAAATTGTTGTAATTCTTCAGGTGCAGATGAATGATGTACAGTAGTCCTTTGCTACTTCACAGTTTGACTTTTGCAGACTCACTTTTTCATGGTTTTAAAGTAAGATTGTACTCGAGAAAAAAAATTGTACAGGACACACGATAGTCAACTTTATTACACGTGATTGGGACAGTACAGGATACAGTAAAATTATTACTCAGTTAAACACAATTAACCAATCAACTTTTATTTATGAAACCCTTTCCAACAGTCAAAAGGTGCAAAAAGGGCTTCACAGTACAAAAGTTAAAAACAAACAATAAAAACCATTCAAAAATGCCAAAGAGCCACTAGGTATCAAAATCCTGCCTGAAAAAAAAGGTCAAAAGTTTAGATTAAAAAAGGCCTAGATCAGTGATGGAGCACTGAGATAGTTGGTTCTAGAGTCTGGTTGTGGTGACCTAAAAGTTTCCGTTACCCCAACATTGGTATTTTGACTTAGGGGCAAACAGTACAGTTACATTAGTTGACCTTAAGGTCCTCTCAAACTCACAAAGAGCTACTAAATCAGCTAAATAAGGTGGGGTGAGACCGAGCTTTAGAAGAGAACAAAACAAGTTTAAAATCAATTCTAAAGGGGACTTGAAGCCAACGGAGAGATATCTTCTAAACAAGGTCAAAATGTTTTTCAATCGTCCTGACATGGAAAAGGCCATAAAATGCTTTTATCAGCTGAAGACCATTGTAATGATCTGTGTGTAGGGAATTCCCAATCCTCCATCAGACTCATTCACCTGGTCCAAACCACTACAGCTTTACATGACCACACCACTCGCATTTTATTTGTAACTGATAAAAGCTGGCCTTGACTACAAAGGATTTATGCTGGTGAAGATTCTCAGTCGTCCAGGACATGATAGAATCAAAAAAGGTGTTCAATGTTCAAAAAAGGTGTTCAATACAGAAACAACTGGACTTTATGAACAAAGGCTTTATGTTTTTTTGAACTTCAAATCCTTCTCAAAGGTCACCGCCAAGTTTTTAAATGTGGGTCTGAACTTGGATGTCGGGCACCAAAGTTACAAGTAGCATCATTGCCTAAAAATATACATTTCCTTCACTTCCTTCATTTAAAAACAGAAATTTTTGGTGAAGCTACAGTTTGTTGGCAATAGATTAAAAAAGATAGAAAATATTCTTACATAGAAGGTTTGTCCATGTTTTGTGGGTTGACATAGTGTGTTTAAAGGTTTTATGGCAGCTTTTGCCAGTCTGCTCTACAAGTTTTAGATGATTTCCTCTGTCAAAACACTTGGATTGAATCAATGAGTCAAAACGCAGAGAGAGCAGTTCACTTTTATTTTTCTTCAAGTGTTCTGGAGTCATGGCACAAGCAAGTATACGCGCCTCCCATGAACCACTAGTAAAACAAGTGGTATCAAAGTCAAAGTCAAAGTCAAAGTCAACTTTATTGTCAGATCTGCAATATGTACAGTGCAGGACATACACAGGACCGAAATTGCGTTTCTCATTGCGTATGCCAATGTCCCAGCGACAGACACCTTTGATTTTGCCATGGCAACCCAATTTTTAAATGGAAACTTTCTTATGCGTAGATGTAGCCACACACCAAAAAGGAAGTTGGTACCTCATTATTTTTCAAGTTATCATGCTCATCCATCTGCACATCTGTCCAACATGCATGGACGGATGAGCAGAGAGCATTTCCAATTCTCTTTGTTACATGACGGGGGACAATAATCTATGGATTTAATGAAATGCTGTGGAATTTTTAGTATGGTAGAAAAAATGGATTCCAAGACAGATCAGTTGTAGACTTCATCAAATCTTTAATTTGCCGGCAAATGAGAGAAAAGTCAGTTTCACAGAAAGTCATAACGCCACAGAGTTTTAGTCTGCCCGTTCTGCTGGCATCAGTTCCCTTTCAGTCATGTCTCTCGGTGCAACATATGCTATGGGAATTGTGCACCCGCGCGATTACCTGAAGGAATACACTCACGCCTTTACGGCAAGGGTGTCAGCGTTGCACCAGAGGCCCCGCCCTCTGAGTACTTAAGCCGCTGACACCCATCCAACTTTCTCTATTTGCCCTTCACCTCGCTTAAACCTGAACTACCTCTCTTCGCGGGACTTCTCTGTTGCTTCATCGCTCAACCAGAGGTGAGCTTACTCCCTACACAGAGCGTACAGAGAATTATTCCTGTGTACTACTGGGCTAGCAAAAGCTAGTCCGACGCATTTTCTCTTAACCCCAAAGTTTTTTCTTCTCCTCTCTCCGTAGACTGCTTCGCTCGACGGCGCTAACTGCGCGAACAACCGCTACCCCTGCTAACTTGTAGCGGGCTAGCCAGCGAAAGCGATGCGACGGAGGAGACGTCTCAAAATAAAAGGAAAAGGATTTTGGAAGGACTCGCTCGCCTTATCTCGGACATGCCTCCGGAGAAAGGAAAGCGAAAGACAAGACTTCCAAGGAAAACCAGCAGGACGGCGAGCCCAACCTCGCGCGCCTGTCCTAGCGGATGCGGTTTCTCCCTCGCAGCGACAGACACCCACGAGGCCTGTCCCGTCTGCTTGGGGATGTTACACGCAAAAATGGCGCTGGATGTGCCCGACTCTTGCCCACACTGCAGCCAGATGCTGGAGGCGGTGAGGAGGCACCGGGCGGACTTCGTCGCCAAGGCCATGGGCACCGCTGCAGCGCCAGCGGACCCAGACACCACCGAGCCCCTCACTCCCACGCCGGAGCTTGAGAACATGGCTCTGGATTCATTCAACCTTTATTTATACAGCCTCGTTGAGCCATGGGGACTCATTTACAAGAGGGACCTGTCTCACTCACACCCAGGGTCAATTTAGAGTTACCAATCAGCTTAACATGCATGTTTTTGGACTGTGGGAGGAAACCGGAGCACCCGGAGAAAACCCACGCATACATGGAGAGAACATGCAAACTCCACCCAGAAAGGTCCCCGGACCAGGATTTGAAGCGGGGACCTGCTCACTGAGAGGCAGCAGCTCTACCAGTTGTGCCACCGTGCTGGATGACAGCACACGAGTCGAATGGGGTGACAGCCCTGATGTGCTGGCTCCCATGGTGGACTTAACAGTCGAATTCGACACTCGAGGCATGATGAACGAGGACGAGATCTCGATTTCAGCCTCAGGCGAATTTTCCGCGGAGGACGCAGACGTCGAATACGAGGAACAGGGAGAAGATCTCTCCCGCACCCCGGTACCTGTGCTCCCGGAGACTGACTTTTCCATCCCTGCTCTGTTCGACCTGTGTCACAGAGCAGCGGACGCGCTGCAGATCCCATGGCCAGAACCTCCGCCTCGTCAACAGGTCACGAGGCTGGCAGGAAACTATTTTTACTCAAAGCAGCAGGCCGCCACGAGGCAAAGGATGCCCGTGTTCCCGGACTTCCTCACAGAGCTGACTCGCACCTGGGCTCAGCCCAGAGCTCCCATGCTGTTACCACTCTCGCAGTTTCTCGACGTGGACGGGATGGATGAGGTGGGAATAGCCAATGTGCCTCAAATTGAGGACACGCTGGCGTCTCACCTGGCTCCCAAGTCATCCGGGACAAAACCAACTCTCCCCAGCAAAGCTTGTCGAGCTTCAGCTTCTCTGCTCGAGAAATGCTACAGAGCTCAGGGACTTGCGGCGCGCGCGATGAACGCGTCCGCATTGATGCAAGCTTACCTGGCTGAAAAACTGCAGCAGCTCCAGGTAACGACAGACAAGCAAGCTGCCGCTGACTTGCTGGATGAAGCCCGCAGGGCAACAGACTTTGTGCTCCGCATGATGGGAACAGCTGCTGTTGCTCAAGGCAGAGGCATGGCTGAAGTGGTCATCGCGATATGCCATCTGTGGATGACCTTAACTGACCTCCCCGAGGGACAAAAGGTGCCTTTTCTCCACCACTCAATAGAACCGACGGGATTGTTTGGGAAAGCTCTGGATCGAATTCAGACCAAGCTGGACCAGAGGCACAAACAGGCTGAAGCTCTCCGGGTGGGCATTCCCAGGAGAACCTTCGCCCTCCCCCACCCCCCCACCTCAGGGAGTCAGCTAGGGGCACACCTGCGCAACCTCGACACTGCTCAGCAACACGTGCCCCAACGGAAAAGCGACTGGCGTATGAGGCAGAGCACCGGCAGCGTCCACCGCCAGGCCCACCTTGGACTGAGCACGCCTGGAGTAAAAACAGATTTGTCCCCCGCCAGGCGTCAGACACAGGGCCTCCTCTGCGAACTGGGACACCAGACAAAAGCATGCCTGATGAACCAGGTCCACGTCTTGATTTTACACGATCACCCGCCCACGCAGTATGGGGAATGATCTTTTCATGTCCAGACTTTATTTGTAGCACGGTACAAAAAGCTGGTAACTCTGTTGCATGCACAAATCATGTTTTTCCTGCTGTGAGTGACATAAAGTCAAATATGTCGTTACACGTAAGCACGAATAAAGCTAAAAAAACAGCCCCTCTCTGTTTTATTGACTCTCAAAAAAACAACAACAACAAACACAATAACTTCAGCAGAACGGGTCCCTCTGGCCTGCCAGCCGACATAAAGGGAGGGGGCCATCTCCCCCCCTCCCTCACGGCTCACGGGGTGTTAGCCTAATCAATAAGCCCCAGCAGGGTGCCTCTGTTCTGTCTGTAGCGGACAGGCACAGAGGCGTCTGCAAGCAGGCCCCACACTCCTCACAGAGACAGGTGAGGGGGGTCACGTGCTCCAGCCCCCGCTCCGTTGTGAACCACGGGGCGGACAATACACAAACCAGGCAGACACGTGACATGTCCGCGCCCCAGGGATGCGCGCCGACAGAATCTGACGACCCACCTTCCTGGACACCCATTCAACGGCTCCCAGTAAGGGTCGGGGGGCCACGGCAGAAGCCCACAGGCTACCACCAGCTTCACACGTTCACAAAGGCGATTGTGATCAAACTGCTGTGTGTAAACAAACCAGGGCTGAATCAGATTCCTCTTCCTTTTAATCGAAGGGAACTGAGCTCTCTGTCAACAACCAATTTAAAGTCTTCCAAGCACAAAGGACCATCTTCACGTTCTCACGCTGCAGCTGTCCCCTTATCATAGATGGGCGACACGCAACGTTCAAGCAGTGATTCTGCAGCACGTGACCATACTCACTGTGCTGGTTCAGTTCTGCTCTTAAACGATATCCCCCCACCGGGTGAAACACAGACCCCGGGCG
Source organism: Garcialebias charrua (assembly GCA_038048925.1). Classification (NCBI taxonomy): domain Eukaryota; kingdom Metazoa; phylum Chordata; class Actinopteri; order Cyprinodontiformes; family Rivulidae; genus Garcialebias; species Garcialebias charrua. Next base: position 69,565 of record JBBPBX010000643.1, read on the forward strand.
GTTTGTCTGGCTCCAACGCTCTGTTAAGGCCGGAGACCAGTAAACCAGACCCAACCAGGAAACGGGTTGGGGTCAGGAGATCTGCTCGCTTACAAAACTCGCAGCTCCTCAGTCCCATGACCCCCAACAAGAAGAGGAAAAACAGACATTCTGTTCCACTTTTGTCTAATAATGACAACAAATTGCCTCTGCCCTCGAACACTCTCGATCAGAGTAGTATGGCAGCACATCTGCAAAAAGGCCCTCTCCCTAACATGGTTGACCCTCAGGGGATCACAGAATCCAGGGCCCTTGGAGGAGAACTGGTTCCACCAACTGCTCCTCTTCAGGGACACACCACATCACCAGAAGGAGCAGTCTCGCCGCTTAGGCTGGGAGCTGTGAAAAATTTCAGCTTGGTGGCAGAAAGGAACAAGCTGGTGGCATCAGGCCTGCCAGAAAATGTGGTAAAAACCATTCAAAATGCCCGAGCTGTGTCAACACAGTCTCTTTACGCACAGAAATGGCGTATTTTTGAAGCTTGGTGCACAGAAAGAAATATTATTTCTTATTCATGTGACCTGGCTCAGCTCCTGACTTTTCTTCAGGACTTACTGGAAAAAGGTCGTTCTTTCTCAACAATTAAGGTGTTCCTATCAGCAATTTCAGCCTGTCACGAAGGCTGGGGAAACAGGACGCCTGGAGCGCATCCAATCATAATAAGATTTATGAAGGGCGTACTAAGAACGAGACCCCCCAGCAGGATCCTGACCCCTGGTTGGGATCTTAGTCTGGTCTTGGGGGCTCTCTGTGATGCCCCATTCGAACCACTGAGCGAGATTAAGATAGATTTACTATCTTATAAAACAGCTCTACTCCTGGCTCTTTGCTCGGCAAAACGCGTGGGTGACCTCCATGCCTTGTCTGCACAGTTGCTGCACAGTTGCAGAGAGGAAAGCTCTACAAAGAGTGGTGAAGGCTGCACAGAAGTCTGTGGGAGTCAGTCTCCCCACCATCACAGACATCTACACCTCCAGATGCAGAAAAAGAGCCACCTGCATCATGAAAGACCTCACTCACCCAGCACACTCACTCTTTGCACCACTCCCCTCGGGACGGAGGTTGAGGAGCATCAAATGTAGAACCACTAGACTGAGGAACAGCTTCTACCCTGAGGCTGTCAGACTCATGAATAAATAAATAATAAGAATAAACACTGCAAAATGTCACATCATGCTGATACTGATCTGTTTCTTGTTGCTGCGTTCATCTGTGACTATCTGCGTTCATCTGTGACCATCTGCTCATGTTCGTGCTGCTGTTTATAATGATGTTTTTCTACTACATTAGGGCTTAGTGTATTACTAGCTGATGTCTCTCTTAGTTAATCCTAGATGTTATTATTGTTTTTCTCTTGCATTTGTTGTTGGATGTAACTGGGACCCTGTGTACATAATCTCGTTTTCAACACATGTACTACATGCGGTGCAAATGACAATAAATTCTCTCTGACTCTGACTCTGACTCTGACATCCAATGTGTACCAGATTCGCCCCTGACGGGTCAAAGGTCACCTTAAGGCCTAATCCCCCATATCCCCAAGGTCTTGACTTTAAACCCTAGAAGTCTGGACTTTGATCTCTCCTCTTTTTCACCTGCTCCTGTCCTCACTCAGGAACAGGAAAGGCTGAAGGCTCTCTGCCCCATGAGAGCTTTAAGAACATGCAGAGAACAGCCGAATGGAGAAAAACAAATCAACTGTTTGTGTGCTTTGCAGCACCTGCTACCGGAAAGGCCCTATCAAAGCAGCGCCTCTCACACTGGGTGACTGAGGCCATAAAAAGGGCGTACAGTAGCAAAGGTCAACAGGTGCCCTCTGGAGTGCACGCTCACTCTACTCGGGGCTTGGCCACTTCGTGGTCACTGTTCAAGGGTGTACCAGTTGCAGACATTTGTGCTACGGCGAACTGGAGCTCAATAAACACTTTTGCAAAGCATTACAGTTTGGATGTTACTGCATGTGATGTCACTCAGGCTGTCCTTTCTAACACACAGTAGAAAGTAGCCTTGAGATGCCTGCTGATCAAGGGCAGACGTTCACACTAGCATGCATTTTACTGAGCATTTCAAGGGCGTGAATGAATTACGTTCCCATAGCATATGTTGCACCGAGAGACATGACTGAAAGGGAACTGAAAGTTATGCACCATAACTCATGTTCCCTGAAGGAAGGGAACGAGGTGCAACATATCTGGCCCTTTTCAATGCTGAAAGCTCGGTGAAGTGCATTTTGGAGAAAGTTGGATGGGCGCAACCGTAAAGGCGTGAATGTATTCCTTCAGGTGATCGCGCGGGGGCACAATTCCCATAGCATATGTTGCACCTCGTTCCCTTCCTTCAGGGAACATGAGTTATGGTGCATAACTTTCAGTTCTGAGCTGTCTCTGCCTTACGCCAAAATTACACTACTTGCGGTCCGCTCCGCTCCGCAGGTCGCAGCTGAGCGTCTCAAACTCCAATTTCCACTACCTCCGCTCAGCTCAGGTCCGCCTGCATGCGCCGCTCCTAGACGCATGCGCGGGATTTGCGGGATCGCGCGATAAATCAAGTGATAAATAATGAAGTCAGAACAAAACAATTCATTCGGTGGAAGAAGGAGAACAACAGTAGAGACTGCTGCCTTGATCTTCTCTCGTAAATGAGCGACAGGACATGGTTTGAGCAACAGGAAGTGAGGTATTACATTTTCAGAATAAAATACTTTATTTATTTATTTATTTCTTGTATTGCGTTTGTAGGCGTAGTCATAAATGATAGTTTGACAGCATTTTTGTACAAATAAATCCGTATAGAGCTAGGATTAGTCCGCCCGTGGTGATTTTATTTTGTAAATACGGAAGTTGTGCTCGTTCCTTTTCCTGTTGGTGCCTCCGCACAGCTCCGGCGTCCGGCAGAAATAGAAAAATTTCTAATTTTGACGGACTGCCGTCCGCTCTCCGCAGCTCGCTGCCGCCGTGCGGAGCCAGTGTAAATTCTGTCATTGATTATAATGGGTGCGTATTTGCTGCGGAGGTCGGACCGGAGCGGGACGGAGCCATGACGCGTGTGGTGTAATTTTGGCGTTACTGTTACATCAGTTGTTTAAATATTCCCACAGATTGAGAGAAAAAACAACTACATGGAGGCTGATAAACATATCTGCCAACCTACATAGATTGCTCCAACCCACACTGTCACAGAATGACCATTATCACACTTGACATATTGTCCAGTTTCACAATGACAGTCAAATATGAAATTAAGACGTGTACAGAAAAATAATATACAGTAGTAAAATACATAAATATCGCAATGAACCAGGAAGCAGATCAATAAATTAGATACTTCCTTCACATTTAAATCCTGAAGAAACAATTTCTCAGTCACTTTTTTAGTCACTTTTTACATTCCTGATCACAATTTCTCTATTTTTGTTTGCCTATGTTTAGGGCCCTTAATTTACGTCTTTAGATATAAAACCATTACAAATGAGACAATTTCTACTACACAATGTGAAAATGTACTTAAATTAAAATGTGAAGTAACAAAAATGTTAAAATAATGACACTAGCTTTCCTTAAAGGAATGCACATCACCATTAGCCTGGCATGTCAAAGTTTCAAACTAAAATACTGCTCAATCTCTCAACATGTGAGATAAGTGATGGGGTTGACTACTATCATGCCGAATTTGATCTCAATATCTATAAAACTGACTGAGTTATAACTATTTTGGGGTTTGCTAGGATTATTAAAACACAGGAAAACACCAGTGTGACTGATGAATCAGCATTCACTCAAATATTGATGCAACCAGACTGGTAACAAATTGCAAATTTTTTAAGCCAATCTGAAAACTAGAGAAATTGCATTTCCTGCAAGAATGCGGTGTGAATGCTTATTGCTGAAGTACTTGCTAAAAAACAGCTGCAATTAGATGAAAACATGCTGAAATGTAGATGAAATGGAAGAACAAGCCAAAGTTAGCAGAAGAAAACAGAAAAAAAAACACATATTTGCTGAATTAGGTTTAAATAAGCAAAACAGCACAAAAATTAGGAAGATAGCTAAAAAAAATGTTAAAATTGGCAAAGAATAACTGAAAATGGCAGAAAGAAGCCCAAGTTATTAGAAGGACGTGGAAGGAGCTGAAATGAGCTAAAAAATANTGGCAACAGGAACTTACAAACGCCTGTTCAGGCATCCCGCCACCAATAAAACCAAACATGATTATTTAGCAGCTGGTGCTCCTGTGTTGCAGCCATGCCTATCCTCGCAGGGAGCTGACTAACGGGCTGAATAGACTCGTTCTTTCTGCTGACACTCAATGGTTTGACCGGGAGTCTTTGCTCGTAAAGCTCAATCATGCTGGCCTCCCTCCGAGCCATTTATCATTCCCTCGTGGCTTTACAGTGCTGAATGATTGCCTCGCCACAGGTGATCCATGCTTCTGTTGTGCCTGTGATGTTCTCAACAAGGGTTTCCTGAAGGCAGCATGTCTCTGCAGTGTGGCTGGAGGGAAAAATAGCTCTGTAGGATGGAGAAGTGTGAGATTGTTGGACCAGTTTGGTGTCCGTTTTCAGTTTGCTTTATTAGAATAGTTTTTATTTGGGCTATTTTTAAAATTTTAATAATCCAATGTGTAAAAATTCATGAAACCTATACAGTATATGATAAATGTCTTGTAGGATCGATGGCTCCACAGGGACCTCCTGAGAGTTGTGCTGTAATTGATGATGATGCGCTGTCTCCGCAGACGCTCTCACCCTGCAGCCTCGCCTGCGTCTCCCTGAGCACTTTCTCCTCCAGCATTCCTGCGGCAGTGGGGGTCCTGCTGGAGAGGCAGCCCCGTGTCTCCTGATTCCTCCATACAGTATTCACAAAGTTCAGTATTCACTCCTTCCACATACTAATCCTTTCATTAGCCTCAGCTTCAGGCGCTCAAAGAGCTGTCTGTGTGCAGAGCAGGGAGAGCGACAGACACTGACACAGAGACACGTTTACAGACCTGAAACACTGCCCAGCTGAACATTTTCATGCACAAGACTTGCATTTGCGCTGACAAATATGAAGAACCAGCGCTGGCGTCTTTCTCACAGGATCCATGCTGAAAATATTTTGTGATCAGTATCAATTTGAGCAAAGTCTGTTTTATTAATTTCAAGTGTGCAAAAGTCCCATTAAGCGTTATTGATTTGACTCCAAAGTGTCTCGGATTAGTCAGTATAGAAATTCCTCCATTGAGTGCTTTTTTTTTTTAGAGCTTCATTAAAATCCAGTGGTTCATGAGATATTTTGTTAAAGCTGCAGACAAACAAACACAGAAATGAGCTAAAAACACTGGTCACTTTATCTTTGGCTGCAGGTGGTAATTATTATTAAAATAAAAATACAAGTAGAAAGCAAACACAGACCTAGACATGAAAAGTAAATATAAAAATAGTGCATTATGCCAATCCTGGTCCTTGAGGGCCACTATCCTGCATGTTTTAGTGGTTTCCTCGACCCAAAACACCTGATTCTGTCGTTAAATTGCATCTTCAGGGCTTCCTCATGTTCTGCAGGAGATAGATGTTAATGACTCCTTCATTTAGATGTGCTGTAACACATAAATGTCCAAAAACATTCAGGATAGCAGCCGCTGGGGACCAGGACCGGACGCCACTGATTTAGTCTCCATCAAAGTTCACTAAATAAAAATGTCACGGGTAAACTACCGTATTTTCCAGCGTAAAAGTCACATCAGTCTAAAAAAGCATCATGAAGAGGAACAAAAAACATGTCTAAGTCGCTTCAGCATATAAGTTGCAGTTATTATGAGTTTATTTAATGGTCAAAACAGCTTCTTTTCACCAGGGCAGTGTGGCGCCATCCATCCATCCATCCATCCATCCATCCATCCATCTATCCACCTATCTATCGAGCCGCTAGCTGTCCAGCATTCCTCCGCCTGCACCAGCTGCGTGAAGCAAGTGCACATGGGAGGACTCACTGTTGCAGTTGTTAGACATTTTAAGTGTCAGTCAAAAATTGCATTATGAATATGAAAAAAAAACATATATAAGTCGCTTTGGCATATAAGTCGCTGGACTGACAAATCTTTGCAAAAAACTGACATATATGCCTGAAAATACGGTAGCTGGTTTTGTCTAAGTGAGTGAGGAAGGATCCCCAAATGCCCAAAAATCTACAATTTAAAAAAGTTTTAAAACTTGAGGTTTTCTATTTATACAACTAAAAACTCTTTATAAACGTAACAAAGCATTTGGAAGTGAAGCAACACATTTCAAAGTGAATTAAAGACTTACATTTTGTTTGATATGATTTCAGCTCCTAAGCCAGCATGTATTATTCATTGGTGCAGATGTGCACATCAGTCATACCATGGTTACTGCGCACATCTGTGTCATCCTGGGAACTGTGGACTTATTTGCTAAGCAAGAAAGATGTGTCCTTTCCTCTTTACAGCTTCTTCCTTAACATTTTTATCTTAATTAGAAATGAAAAATATATATTTTTTAATCTTTTCATTTTCTTTTAATTTCCATTTTAGTGTTTTAACAAGCTTACACTGTTTATCCTTCACCAGTTTAAAGTTGAAGCAAGTGTCATTGGTGTGGATGGATGAAGTGAAACGCTCTGGATGTTGTTTAATTAAACAGACGGCTCTTTATTAACGTCATTGCAGTTTATTCTAAGGGAAATGCGTCACCATATTCCTTTTGGCTAATTGTGTTACAAATGATTAATTGTGATGTAACCAGTATGACACAACAAGCTCTTTATTTGTTTGGTATAATATAAATGTGTTACTGTACATAAAAGCAGTCTAATTTCAACAATTCATCTCTTATACAGTGCCGACCGCCTCACAACTATAATCAGTATCATCATTGTTTTATTGCCTGCTGAAGCCCAGAATGAACGCTTAACTTGGTAAAGGCGGTGCAACTGTTTACCACTCTAAACCCAGCGTGTCAAAGTGCGGAGGCTAAATCTGATTTGTTGCATTTTAAATGTCTGGATTTGACGAACGACTGAGGCTCTAATGACAAACCTTTCTGTCTCTTTCCTATTGTGTCCTCCATCAGGAATACAGAAAGACCCACCTCTGACCACAGGATCTGGTTAAGTTGCGGCTTCACCCTGGCGTGTGCGTATATCATTCCCGGACAGGAAGACGGCAGTCTGGACTGAAGGGAGTCGGGGTACAGGCAACTAGATGAGTCACATATGAGTCATACATATCGTAATGATGTCTGGAAACAAGTCCTCCAACAGACCATGAAACTATGTGAACCAACAGCAAGGAACATCTTTTTCTTTCCTTTTTTTACTAGCTTTGACTCATTCATTTATGTTTCCAGTGAGAAAACAGTTTATAGTAACAAACAGCCAAGAAGCGATGACCTAATTAGGACTAAACGACTTCACTCTGATAAGCCGCTCGCCGCCTCGTTGGCTGATGGAACAGGATGGAAGGTGGACTGTTGTGATTGAGGCGGCACAGTGTGAGGTTACATGATATTTCTGCAGTTTTTGATGCTACCTGCAGCTATGTTGAGGCGTGGACTACTAACGTGGGTGTCCCGCATCGGGGGCGTACTGGTGCTCCTCTGCTGCTCTCTGTCCCTCCTCTACCTGATGACCTGCAGTCCTCCACACTCCAACAGCCCTCCGCTGAGTCATGTGTTACCTCACGCAGAGTCCGACCGCCCTAACCTCGGAGGCACGGGCCCGGTTATTGGAGCGGGACCCGGTGGAACTGGTGGAGCAGGGGCCCAGAGCCGGGGCCCACCAGCCGTCCACACTTACCAAATGCTCCTCCAGGAGCGCGAGGAGCAGCATCGCCAGTACATCTCTTCCTTGAAGAAGCAGATCGCCCAGCTGAAGGAGGACCTGCAGGAGCGCAGCCAGCAGCTGAAAAGAGTGCAGGAGAGTCTGAAAACAGCTGTGAGGGGAGATGTGCAAGAAGGAGGTGCCGGATCACAAGGAGGTGGGGTTAGAGACGTCCAGGGAGCAAAGGGCCAGCAGTTTGACCTCCAGGAGTTTCTGAGAGGTCAACTGTCAAAGGCGGAGGTGACAGCTGGCACCAGGTTACCCAGCGAGTACGCCGTGGTGCCGTTTGAGAGCTTCACCCTGCAAAAGGTGTACCAGCTGGAAATGGGGCTCACTCGTCACCCCGAGGAGAAACCTGTCAGGAAGGACAAACGAGATGAGCTGGGAGAGGTTCTGGAGGTGGCTCTGCACAGCCTCAACACAGCCGCATCCCCGCTGGGCAACAACGCAGTAGAAAAAACTCAAACCAGCAAAGTCTACACGCCGTCTGACTTCATAGAAGGTAGGAGCACATCCTCACTCTGTCTGCAGGAATATACAACACATTCACACCATTGAAATACACGTGCACAGAAATACAGGTGTGTCGCAAAACATATGGTAAAAAAGTTCAATTTTTTTATCAGTCACTTCAGAAAGTGAAACTCATACATTACATAGATTCATTACACATAGAGTGAAATATTTCAGGCATTTATTTCTTGTAATTTTGATGATTATATTGTACAGATAATGAAAAAACAAAATTCAATGCCAGAAAATTAGTGTATTGTGAAGATGTTCGATATTGGAAACTCATGGTGTCACGCCCTAATCAACATTCACAATATGATCACATTTTAGTTATTTATATTCTACAATTGGAATAAATATGACTACAAGGTAACTTTGGTCTGGTGTTGCTAATAATTGGAATTATGTTAATATGGATTCTCTTTATTTTTATTTTTACAAAAACAGGAAGCAATCATGTGTATCATGTGTCAGTCATGTGTCAGTGTCAGTGTTGGTGTAAATTTTCATACTTTTATACTATTGTGAAAAAACTCAGGACAGTGTTACACTTTTACTATTTTATGCTTATGTTTATTAAATGTTTTAGTGTTTTAGTGTTTAAATGGTTACTGTTGCACCGAGGGACTGAGAGAAACGCAATTTCGGTCCTGTGTATGTCCTGTACATATTGCAGTTCTGACAATAAATTTGACTTTGACTTTGACTTTTGACTTTTGTGTAGGCCTGTCACGGTAACAAATTTTCTGGGCGATTAATTGTCTCAGAAATTATTGCGATAAACGATAATATTGTTTGAAATTGGACAATAATTAGTGATGTCAAATTTAAGAAGTTGTTTAATTTATTTTGCATGTAGTACCTTATTCTAGTATAAGACTGTTTGAACTGAAGGATGGATAGTGAGGGAGCGAGCAGCGTGTCTGTTAAGAAAAATGGGAGGGAGGCCCCTTGATGTGAAATGGGCTGTCTCTCTTCGGTTCTCAAAATGGCGGACGCTCAGTGTGATTTGAGCTCTTTAGCATAGCATTTTTCACACAGAGTTTTTAATAAAAAATCAGTAAACAAGTTCTCAGCTTCTTTTTGCAGAGAAAAACTTTTTGCACGACAGCATGGGTTTCAACCGTGAATTTCTGAGTTTTGACAAGACAGAGGTTTTTAACCGAGGTCGGCCTGTTAGCTTAACTCATAACTTAGCTTCTCAGCTTAGCTGCTTTTAACGATCCAAAGCCGCAATTTTGGATGTAAAAAAGAAATGGAGGGGCAGTGAAGAATGCAGAGTTGAGCCTTTTGTCATCCAGTGTCTTCAGTAGAAAGAGAGACACGAAGAAACGATAAAACCAATAAATGAAAATGACGTCTATAATTTTCATTTCTCATGCGATTAATTGATTTATTGTTTATCGTGACAGGTATGTGAACAGTAAACCAGCTTTACTTATGTACTTTACTCATATAGATATTTTACTTTACTCATATAGATATTTTTTCTTAGCATGGCATTTTTAATGCACATTAGACATGTATTCTGAAAACCTTGTTTGACTCAAAATGCAACTACAGCCTCTAAATGAACATATAATGAACACATGAATAAGCCTGCTTGGATTATGTAACGGATGCAATGTGACAAAAGTTAAAAGATATTAAAAAGATAATTAGAGATGTTAGAGAGCTCAGTTTCTGCACACCTTTGGTGATCTGAGAACAGAAACTGAACCTTTCATTCTCTGACGTTTTTATTCTGACCAAGATTCAGAAAAATGAGAAAATAATTCCATCTGCTCATGATGAATGACATTTTTACTCCTTGTAATACACTCATGGGTTGTGCACATCTTGTCAGATGCAACAAAAAAATATCCCACCGGTACTTGTTCTGAGGCACCATCTTTCAATGCTGCACTAAAACACCAGAGAGACGTAACTCAAAGCAAGTTCAACGCAGCAGAGCTTTCTTCAAGCCCAGCT
>JBBPBX010000643.1:106097-122360 GCA_038048925.1 Garcialebias charrua
ACCATCGGAGCCAACTCACCACCAGGTAGTGGTCAGTTGACAGCTCCGCCCCTCTCTTCACCCGAGTGTCCAGGACATGCGGCCGCAGATCAGATGAGACGACAACAAAGTCGATCATTGAACTACGACCTAGGGTGTCCTGGTGCCAAGAGCACATATGGACACCCTTATGCCTGAACATGGTGTTCGTTATGGACAATCCATGACGAGCACAGAAGTCCAACAACAGAACACCACTCGGGTTCAGATCAGGGGGGCCGTTCCTCCCAACCACACCCCTCCAGGTCTCACTGTCATTGCCCACGTGAGCGTTGAAGTCCCCCAGCAGAACAAGGGAGTCCCCAGGAGGCGCACCCTCCAATACCCCCTCCAAGGACTCCAAAAAGGGTGGGTAATCTGCGCTGCCGTTCGGCGCATAGGCACAAACAACAGTCAGAGCCCGTCCCCCCACACGTAGGCGAAGGGAGGCTACCCTCTCGTTCACCGGGGTGAACCCCAACGTACAGGCACCGAGATGGGGGGCAACAAGTATGCCCACTCCTGCTCGGCGCCTCTCACCAGGGGCAACTCCAGAGTGGAAGAGTGTCCAACCCCTCTCAAGGAAACTGGTTCCAGAGCCAGAGCCATGCGTTGAGGTGAGTCCGACTATTTCTAGCCGGAACCTCTCAACCTCACACACTAGCTCAGGCTCCTTCCCCACCAGAGAGGTGACATTCCATGTCCCAATGGCCAGCTTCTGTAGCCGAGGATCAGACCGCCAGGGTCCCCGCCCTCGGCCACCACCCATTCCACAATGCACCCGACCCCTTTGGCCCCTCCCACAGGTGGTGAGCCTATGGGAAGGGGGACCCACGTCTCCTCTTCGGGCTGTGCCCGGCCGAGCTCCATGGGTGAAAGCCCGGCCACCAGGCGCTCGCCAACGTGCCCCTCCTCCGGGCCTGGCTCCAGAGTGGGGCCCCGGTGACCCGCGTCCGGGCGAGGGAACATTGTTTCCATTTATATTACTCATCATAAGGGGTCTTGTGGGCTGCGCTTTGTCTCGTCCCTCACCTAGGACCTGTCTGCCTTGGGTGACCCTACTAGGGGCATAAAGCCCCTGACAGCATAGCTCCTAGGATCATTGGGACACTCAAACCCCTCCACCACGGTAAGGTGGCAGCCCAGGGAGGGGCTCCTCCAATCAATTCAATTCACCTACACCAACTGGTTTGGTTTGTGCTTATTCCAAAATGACCTCAAGCTAATGATGTTTATTTTTTATTTTTTTCCCCTCTAAAATAACGAAGCTGTCACACATCCTGCCTTTAGGCTGGACCCTGTCCCTTATTAATATTACAAAATGTATTTACCTGGAAACATGTGAGGTTTGATTAATCATAAGTCATTCCTGTAGATGTAACTCAAACCCACTATAAATTATTAATACTGTATTAGGGTGTAATTCATTAAAAGCCATATCATCTGCCATCTTTCATATCTGAAGTTTAAACGCTGATCATCTAATGTAAAAAAAAAATATATATATATATATATATACAGAACTGTATCCGTTTAGGTTGAATCTTGAATATTATTAATACTGTATTAGGGTGTAATTCATTAAAAGCCATATCATCTGCCATCTTTCATATCTGAAGTTTAAACGCTGATCATCTAATGTAAAAAAAAAATATATATATATATATATATACAGAACTGTATCCGTTTAGGTTGAATCTTGAATATAATGTTCATAAAATCTCATTTTATATCACGAGAAATCATTCTCAGAATATGTAATGAATGACTCTCAGCCACTACCGCATCACATTTCAGCTCAGTACTTGTAAAACTGACTGAGTTAAATTTATTTTTGTGTTGGATAATGCTGATTAGCTGTGGTAGCCATATTGACTTGAATCAACTCCAAACGTTAATCAGTTGTAAATGTTTATCCAATATTTACTTTCTGAACGTTTCTTTAAAATCCATTTAGTTATTCGTGATATTTTGCTAGACAAATCTAAAGTTTTCATTAAAGATTTTGCACAATGATTAGCTCTTGGAGCTTGTCTTGTGAATAACTCTCAGCTACTACTACACCAAATTTTAGTTCAGTATCTGTAAAATTAATTGATATGCAACCATTTCTTTGTTTTCTAGTGCCAGTTGGCTATGGTGGCCATTTTGAATGGGGTTGACTCCAAAAGCTAAACAGTTGTAGATAAACAACAATAGTTTTCTGATTTGTTCAAATTTGTGTTGTGGTTTTTGAGATTTTGTTTTTACAAATAGTTGATGACTAAATTGTTCTCAAAGATCCTGCCTGATTTGTTCACCGTTAGCATGTGTGTTGGGGATCAGTCTCAGCTACTACCACTACAAATATTAGGTGAATATCTTGAAAATTGATTGAGTTATACCCATTTTTTGTTTACTAAAACAGGTTGGGGTAGCCATCTTGATGTGTTGGTTCAGAAAGTTAATCAGTTGGAGATGTACTGTACATCCAATGGTACGGTCTGTGAGTTTCATTGAAGTAGTTCCACAAAATTCCACTCTTATTTGCATTAAACACCCAAAATAACAGAATATACACACAAGGGTTTGGGGGGAAATCAGCCACATATTTATTTTTGTCAAAGCTTTTATTTATTTATTTATTTGGTTCAGTCAACAAATATGACTTTTTTTTTCTTTTTTTTTCAGAAAAAAAAAACTAAAAATCTTTTAACTTTTTGGTTTATTTTGTTATAAAATTTGCAAATGCTCAGTAACTTTACTACACACTCTCATTCTTTTGGGTTAAAATCAGCTAAATTAGAATGCACTGTAAAAAGACATTTTAGTAGTTATCATATCATCTGGTATGTTTTTTTTTTTTCTTTTTCTCTTTATTACTAAACTTTCAATTTTTATGATAGCTCACAAGGTCGTGCCTTGCTTTTATATTTGAGAGCCTCTGAAAAAAAAAAAAAAAACACTGACATGCAGTTCAGCTCAACGGAGAAAAGTTGCATCTTCCCCAGGAAGATACCAGCTGAGTCCCGCCTCTCATCTCTTCTGACAAAATCGTTTTAGTTTAGATGTCAAAAGCAAAAACTCACTTGTATTGTGCACAATTTAAAAAGTCGTATCTGGCATGCTAATGGTGGGAAAATACCTTTTACTTTGTCTTTTTTTGTTTCCCTGTGGAAAAATAGATGTAGAATAAATATTTTGTGAATTAAAAAAGAAAAGAAAACATGGAGGATTTTTTTTTTACTTGGAGTTAAAATAATAATGGAGAAAAAAAATGGTATTTTTTATTTCAGGCTGAGACAGTTCTTAAAGACTGACATTAAAAAATAGTCCATCATTAAACAGGGATGGAGGCCTCCATGTACAACTGTCCCCATCTGTTATTGCTAGATTCACTCAGCCCTCTGTGAATAACAAACAGCCATCAGGACTAACGATCTGCCATTAGGCTGATGGTCCTCCTTTTGCATGTGAACAACTAGTTGTGGCTGTCAACAGCAAACTGCTTGATCCACTATGAGCAGGTGCTGCTTATAAGACCAAATTTATTGCAGCTCCTCAGTCTGACGAAGTATTTTGGATAAAAGACGAAACGTTGCAACAAGAAGAATCCGTCCAGAGGACTGACTCAACCTAGTTAGATTATCTACCTGGATTATGGAGCATGCATCAAGATGCTGTATTAAAAATAGTATTTTAATTAAATAAGGTGGTTGATATTTCCCCAAAGGAACAGGAATGGTCATAAAGTTAAAAAGGGGTTAACAAGGGTTAACATTCAGAAAGTTATGGCTTCACACACTTCCTATTATAAAGGATGTTTCAAATAAACCTGTTCAGATGGTCTCGTTTCAAAAAATAATGCTCAGAAATAAACACTTCAAAGCTTCGATCCCAGTCTCTCTTGGGGGGGAAGGCTGTAAATATCTGATGCTCTCATCTTTCAGGATAGAAATTCACAACACTGAAATAAAGAAGAGGAGGGGGAGCATCATGGGGGAGACAGTGATTTAATGAAGAGAGAAGTGCGAGCGCTCCGTTCAGTCAATACGTGTAAATAATGACTGCGTCGTGGACGCGGAGATGAGATGAAGGCTCGGGGAAGAAACTGTGGGAAAGGAAGTTAGTGGAGAGGTGAACAGATACGATTAGAAAGCTGCACCATTGTGGATAAAAAACTAATTATCAAAAATGAAACGAGTCGATTAACAAGGATTTTACAGGAAACTGGGATGAAAGATAAAAAGGATTGCAGAAGACAATCACTTTTTCTGTTTTTTTAAATTCTTTGCATCTTCCTTTTCATAAATTGTCACATTTTGACGAGTCCTCGAGGCTCAATGAGACTAACCTGGATGAATAAAGGTCAAACTGAATCTAATTTTAGACAGATGCCAGATGATTCAGTTGAATTAAATATCCTCCTGAAGCTCAGAGGGAGAAGTAAAACATTAGAAGTTTAAGAGGAGGTAATGAGTGGCTCTCGTAACAAACCAGCTGAATAGTTGTTTCAGCAGATCTGTTACATATGCCGTGTACTCGGTTATTAAATCGTAGCTGTCTCGCCTCAGGCCTTAGCTGGAAACTCTGCATTTTTTATAGCTTTGCTCTTGCTTCTGCGTTACATGTGTCGACTACTGATTACCTGACTGCAGCCCAGGATCTGTTGGCTTTTATAAAAGTGTTCAGAAGAGGAACTGTACCTCCTGCTTCAGCTGCTCAATGAACAGAGTAGAAGAAATACTCAACAACATAAACTATGTTGTGTAAAAAATATATATATAAAGAAAGAAAAGTTGCAGCATCAAGGCTGAGTGCTGAATGACTTTGCTAAAGTAACAAAAACTGCATTTTTAATGGTAAAAGTAGCAGAATGCTAGCTCGAAACTAAAGAGACAATGCTAAGTTGCAAAACACTGAATATCAGCTAAAAGATTAACTGAGCAAAACACTAGCTAAATGCTAACATGAACGAATCACAAGTTGAAAATATGTCAACACAGGCAGCTTATCTTCATTTTTTAATTGTATTTATTAAAAAATCTTTAAAAACCGTAGCTAAGTAAAACCAATCATCATTTACAGCTGAGTGGTTGGATTAGTCTGCTGCAGCCACGAGGTGAGCCGCCTGGCCTTGTGGTGCGGACACAACAATCTCACTCTCAACGTGGAGAAGACAAAGGAGATTGTTGTGGACTTCAGGAAGAGGGATGCCCAACATGCCCCTCTGACCATCAACAGCACCGCAGTGGAGAGAGTAGACAGCACCAAGTTCCTGGGAGTGCACGTCTCAAAGGACCTGTCCTGGAGCAGGAACACTGCAGCACTGGCCAAGAAGGCTCACCAGCGTCTCTACTTTCTCCGCAAGCTGAAAAGGGCTGGAGCTTCAACCCCCATCATGAGCACCTTCTACAGAGGTGCCATAGAAAGTGTCCTGACCAGCTGCATCACTGTGTGGTTTGGTGCATGTACTGCATCATGCCGCAAGAGCCTCCAGCGCATTGTGAGAGCAGCTGAGAAGATCGTGGGCACCTCCTTGCCCTCACTGCAGGACTTACACAGCAAACGCCTCACTCGGAAAGCCCACTGCATGGCAGGTGATCCCACACACCCACTACACAGCTGCTTCAGACTGCTGCCATCAGGGAGGAGACTGAGGAGTCTCCAGGCTCGAACCAGCAGACTGAGAGACAGCTCTGTTCATCAGGCAGTCAGGATGCTAAACACTCTGCCTGCTCTGCCCCCCCTCCCATTTGAACTGCCTTAACACTAAAACTTTCTCACACATTACCACACAACACAAAGATTTTAACACTGGACTCTGTGTCATCAAACGGGTTATTCACTAAACTCTCGGTCATGTGCTCATACAGTTTGCACTACTTCTCATACTTGCACTAATGTTTGTATTACATCACTGCCTATAGTCATAATACTGTTTACATTCTCTGTTTACATTTATTAATACTGTTTACTTTTATTACTACTGCTTACATTTAATTACTACTGTTTACATTTACACTACTCTAATATCTACACCACTGCTGATACATATACAGTGTGCTCTGAACGGTCTTATTTAGGGATGCCCAATGTGCCTTACTGCATATGCCACTTTTTGCCTCTATAACAACATCAACTACTACCTCATACATATACTGTGTACATTAACTCATACGCTGCTTTGCCACTTTGCAAATGTCAATGCTAGAAACCTTTAGTTTATTTTAGTTATACTTTTTATACTCTTTTTTTATACTAGTATGCAAAAACTCAGGACAGTATTATGTTCATTAAATGTTTAATGTTTTAGTTTTAGTTTTAGAGTTGGTGTAAATTTTCATACTCTTATACCACTATGCAAAAACTCAGGACAGTGTTAGTTTTACTATTTTATGCTTATGTCTATTATTATATGTTTCAGTGTTTCAATGTTTAGATGTTTACTGTTGCACCGAGGGACTGAGAGAAACGCAATTTCGGTCCTGTGTATGTCCTGTACAGTACATATTGCAGATCTGACAATAAAGTTGACTTTGACTTTGACTTTAACTAAAAGGTGCCTAGTTATTGCTAAAAGTAGCAAAAATATTAATTAAAATAAGCAGAACACCTTCTTGCGGGTAAACAGAACAAACAGCAGCTTAAACGGAAAAATAACGAAACTTTTGTTGAAAATGAAAAGTACAAAAATTCCATCTGAAAGGGCTAACTGGAAGCTAAAAATATCAAAGGGCTAGCTAGAAGCTAGAATAGCTTAAATAGGGTAGCTAAAATATAAGAAAAATGTGGCAAAGGGCTAGCTAGATACTGTATATCAGAATGGTAGCTAGAAGCTAAAGATGGCACCTAAATGCTAAAAGTAGCAACTAAATGTAGAAGAACAGTAACTAAAACCTAGTAAAAAGTAGCAGAAAAGGGAAAAAAATAAAGTGTGTGTGTTGAAGCAGATATGTATATAAGAACAATGTTTTAGAAGGAATTGAATCTGTATTTGTAAATAAAGTTCAATAATTTTCAAAAGTATCCAAATTCAAACATAATAAGAATAATAATAATAATGTCTATTCCTGTCATCTGCGTATGTTTCCCATACACAGACGAAATTCGTCTCTGCATTTAACCCAACCACCTACCAGGTGGTGCAGTGAGCAGCCCGAAAGCGCCCGGGGAGCTGGAGAAATAGGTGTGCACTCATAGACACCCCAAGCTGGGTAGTGGCCGGGGCGCGAACCCGCGACCTTCGGGTCCGTAGTCAAAAGCCCTGCCACTAGACCATCTTGGCTCCTAATGCACCAGTGAGCTGAAATTAAATGAGTTGAACTCTTTTTGGCTGGTAAAGCTGATTTGAAAATATGTCAACACAGGCAGCTTATCTTCATTTTTTAATTGTATTTATTAAAAAATCTTTAAAAACCGTAGCTAAGTAAAACCAATCATCATTTACAGCTGAGTGGTTGGATTAGTCTGCTGCAGCCACAATTAGATGCAGTTTTGGGATTAAATCTGGATGCTTTGATTTGTTCACATCTTTGCGCCAATAACAAAACAGTTAATTTAATTATGCATTCAATGCAACCTTCCAGTTTTTCCTTATGCTCTCTGCTTCCAGCTGCTCATGTTTGATTCTGCTTCAAAAGCTTCAAGACTTTTCCTGTTTTCGTCTGAACAAAACATGGAAACGGTTCAGGTTTCAGGTCCGTCTCAACAGTTTGTCTGGTTCTGCTGATCTCAGAGGAGATGAAGTCGGTGCCGCATTAAATGACACGTGAATGCAGGCGGTGTTGTGTTGGAAACAAGCAGAGCCATTGTTTCTGTCTTTGCCATCTGTGGACACTTTAGTGCCAGCAGCACGGTCCTCCACTCTGAGACATATAGATTGACTCTTTTTGGACTTGGACAGACTTGGGAGCTGTAGTCTTGGATTTAGAGGAGGTTCAACATCATAAAGGTTTTCTCTTCTGTTATTTATCGGGGGAGGCTGAACAGATCGGAGTGAGACAAAAGGGTTTAAACTGCATTAGTAAATCTGTTGTACACACTATACTAAACGTTGTGTGTGGGATGATTCAGGCCGCCTCAGGTGAAATGTTTCCTCTGGTCATGCTTGTTTCCTCCTACAAATGTCTGCCCCTTGAGCTGCTGTTTCCCACGTGTAGTTTTTCCGAAATGAAACCGGATGTTTCATCCTGTTTGTTCTGCGGCTTCAAACAAGACGTGTGAGACGGCCTTTCCTCAGCTTCCTCCATCTGAAGACGATAAGTGTGTGTGTGTGTGTGTGTGTAGGTGCAGGGATGAGTGAAGGATTAGTGACTAACAGCGTGATTTGTTTTGGTTAATGAAAAAGCCACAGCTGCGCGCATCTGGATCCAGCTGTTTCTATTTACAAAGGCTGCAACTGTTTAGTCAGCAACAGAGGGAGGCTTGTTTGGTACTCTTTTTTTTAATTTTCTACTTCAATCTCGACTGAAATCTAATATATGTTAAAGACTGAGCGACGCTCGAAGGTCTTATGTTTGGAAATTACAGGAGTTAGAGCTGTTTTTTGTGAAACTTTGACAGTAGTTATGTGATGATATGTCATATGCAATATCATAAGATGTCATACTCAGAGTATGTGTTGTGAGTGACTCTCATCTACTACCATATCAAATTTGAACTCAATATATCTCATACTGACCAAGTTATAACCATTTATTTGTTAGTGCATGTCAATTAGCTGTGGTGGCCATCTTTAATTTGATTGACTCCTAAATAGACCTTTTACCAGTTGACGTCATCACGCACAGCTCGCCTGAAACGAGCGTTCTGATTGGACGGCAAAAAGCCCTAACCGGATTCAGGGGCTAAGCAAGGGGTCGATGAGCTTCGTAATGATAGCGAGTTGTAATTTAGAAGCTTGTTTTCTTAAAATAGTGAACAACCGCTGGTCAAAATGCCTGAACATTGTGCCGCGGACACGAGAGGAGGAAACCGCACGCCCATACACATTGTCTTAGACAGGGTTGCTTTTTTGGCTACAGATGAACCGTGCGCGCGGGGCTGCCTGCACCTTCACCCAGCCAGGAGCCACTAAGTCCCGGCTACACCTGATCCAGTGCGCCCTGGAGGTCCAGAACCGGCTGGACCCAGCTAGGAGCCACTAAGTCCTGGCTACAGATGAACCGTGCGCGCGGGGCTGCCTGCACCTAAGTCCCGGCTCAAAAAATCATGCATTTACTGGTAGCTTAATGATTTTAGAAGATTCGGTTAACGGTTGGCTTATCAAACGTTTTGACATTCCACTCACCTGCTCTTCAGTGGGGCCGAAGGAAGAATCTCCTTGCATGTCGCAGGTCGAAACAGGCAGAAACCCCACACACGCAGCGGAGACCGAAGAACAACGCGGTCTCGTCGAACTAGCTAGCTGCTGCTAGCTTAGCAGCTGTCCAGTAGCATTCCGCTGCGGGAGATCGTTCTCCGCCCTGTCTGTTTCCCATATCCAAGATGTAATGTAGGAACGTAATCCACGGAGCTTGGATCATTAATGTCCATGCCAGATAAAAAACGCACACACGTTGATGCTTCGTGCCGGGGTGAAATCCTGCCTGTACCGGCCGGCGGTGGTACTGGTTTGCTCCACATCTTCCTTCTTTTAGTCGCTCTACTCGACTTTCCCAGAGGGACGTTGTAAAACGAACAAGTCTCACCTTCTTCTTTTACTCGTTGAAGTTGCCTGGAACAATTATAAACACAATAAAAGTCTTATTTCTCCATCGCGACCGTTGCCAGTAACGACAGCGTACCCGTGCTTCCGGAAAATTCTGGAAAAATGCGAGTGCGCATGCGCGATGACGTCAACTGGTAAAAGGTCTATTAAATCTTTAGTGTAAATCTATGCATTAATTACTTTCTGCAAATTTCATGCAAATCTATTCTGTGGTTCATGAGATATTTTGCTGACAGACAGCGTTGGCTTCATATAGTTAATAGCGAAACTGTAAAACAGAGCTCTCCAGCAACATGTTAGCAATCGGATCATGTGCTGAGTGTCACTCTCAGCTACCACCACACCAACTTTTTGGTCAATATTTTTTAAATCAACCAAGTTGTAGACATTTTTATGTTTTTAAAGTTGACTGTAGCCGCCATCTTGGATTGGACTGAATCCAAAAGCAATTGATTACTTTCTGCACTTTCTTTCAAATCTATTATTTTTAAGATTTTTTTTTTTTTAACGGACACACAGACAAGGGAAAAAGCATAATTTGCCTTTTCCTTTCGGTAAAAAAAAAGAAGAAGTTTGCTTTCGTTTTGTTTTCTTCCTGGGAAACCTGCTCTAGTGATAAATGCTAAACGCAATAAAAGCAGATAAAGATAACGTTCAGATAAAAAGCCCCACAGAAGATAGAACTGTCAAGATAACTCTAATTTATGAGTTTATCCTTTTGGTTTATGCTTTTTAACTTTACAAATGTTTTTACTTTGAAGATAAATTGGTATGAGGTCATTGTATGAAGTTAGGCAGCAATAATCAACTAAAGAACAGAATCCAGGTTGAGTAAATAAACATTAAAACTACCAGTTCTGTAATAAAATATAAACATCCAGCATTTCTTGAAGGAACCCTTAATGCTCACAACCTTCCATTCCAAAGTTTTAAATTAAAATCTTGCCTGATGTTATCGCTCTATGTGTTAGAGACAATGATCAGCTTTTTCCGCACCAAATTTTAAATTAATATCTTTGAAACCGACGTTTTATTGCAATTTTTGTGTATTTTGTGTATGCTAAGATCGATTAGCTGCAGTGGCCATCTTAAGTCTGATTGATTTCAAGACTAAGTCATTTATAGTTGTATATTTAATGGTTAATGCCTGAAAGTTCCATTAAGATTCATCCAGAGGTTCATTGAATATTTAGCTAACAGACAAACAAACACAGAGACCTTCATATTTGCAAGATTTGCTGCCTTTCATTGTAGCAATAACAAAATCCTCTTGCGTGAAATTGTTTGGGACGATTTCCTACTTTCTTGTTATTTAAACCAGCAGAGTTCAACTTCAGGTGAAGATTCTTCATTTAACGCCCATCTTACGGTTTCTGTGCCACTAAAGGGAGGCGGGTTTGAAGAACTACACTCTGCTGCAGCTGGACGAGGAGTTTTCTCGGGGACGCGGTCTGGACGTAGGGGCCCGTGCCTGGAAGCCAGGCAACGTGCTGCTTTTCTTCTGCGACGTGGACATCTATTTCACCGCTGACTTCCTGAACACCTGCAGGCTGAACACACAGCCTGGTGAGACGCCACACACACATACTCAATGAGTAAAAAAAAAAGACAATTAAATAATTAAATAGAATTCAAGTCTTGCTTTTATTTTATTGAGACTGTTAATCCTTTCAGTTCTTTCATGATTCACACACCATCCCAAATTAAACTTTTGGGATCAATTTTATTTATTTATTTATTTATTTTAATTGTCCTCTATTAATCCCCAATGGAGAAATTAATTATCTGCATTTTTACCACTGCGCATGTGAGCACATACATGTGAAGCAGTGGGCACCTGGGGAGCAGCTGGGAGGATTAAGGCCAGAGTGGGACAAATGAGGGTGGAGGCAGTTGTGGGTGTTTCTAGGCCTGTCACGATAACAAAATATGCTGGACAATTAATTGTCTCTGAATTGATTGCGATAAATAATAATACTGCTTGAAATTTGACAATAATTAGTCATTATTATCAATTTTAAGAAGAAATGTTGGATAATTTTATTTTGAGCGTAGTACCTTTTTTGACCACTGGATGGAAGAATAAGACTGTTTGAACCGAAGTTTCCTTCCCTGAAACTAGTAAACAGCCCTCAAGATAAGCTGAAATATCTTATTAAGAAAAAGTTAGATGTGTGTTCTTAAAATTAGCATAATTTTCTTATGCCACACTTGCTTGTTAAGTACGACGGAGCATTAGGGCCACGCAAAAAAAAAAATATATATATATATATATATATATACAGGTAGTCCCCGATTTACGAGCGCTCTGATCTACGAGGTTCCAGACTTACGAGCTGGCGAATTATTGGAAAAAACGCAAAAAATACTGAGTTTTCCTGTGTTTTTTCACCACAGTTCGTTAGCTAAACATGTGGACACACGTTTCCGATCATTTTTATGCACTCATAAGCAGTTTTTCGATGAAAAACGAGTGTTTGTAGTCGCGCTAGCAAAACCGTTCCAATTTACGAGCGAATTTCCGGACTTACGAGAAGCGTGGCGGCCGTTCCAAATTACGAGATTTCCGGTTTACGAGCGCCTCGTTGTAACGGATCTCGCTCGTAAATCGGGGACTACCTGTATATATATATATATATATATATATATATATATATATATATATATATATATATATATATATATATANTGTACACTGTATATATATATATATATATATTATTTTTTTAATAACATTGCCACACTAAGAAAAAAAAATTAAAAACCATAAAATTACCAGAATAAAATCGTATAAGACTTTTTTTGTTAAAGCTGTCTTAAAAATGTTTCTCCACGAGTCAGATCCACGACACGACCTGTCAATCAATCCAGTTTGCGTGTCAGCAAATGACCAATTTGAAGCTCCTAAGAGAGTCGTTGGGTCTCTTCAGCCTCTTTCTGGCATATTTATGGAAGACTTCTAACAGCGCTGCACGGCACGCGCACAGTTTCCCTCACTGAGCGCCGTTTTCAAAGGGAAACAAAAACAAAAGTCATGACGTCACATACAGTATAGGCATGCCAGAAGCAGCATACAAACACAACAGCAGGTGGCAGTATTGTAACACGTTTTGAGTAAGAGCGTCAATAACAATTAAGTTTAACAAACATTCTTCATTTTACCACAGTTAAAATACAGTAAACCTGCTTTATCGTGTCGGAGTTAGGGTAATATTACAATTCATTTAGTTTCGAATTGTTTTTTTGCTGACACGCCTACTGGATTGATGGACAGGTCGCATCATGGGGGCCGAGATGGTGTAGAGGCAGGGCAGCCGGCTCAGGATCCGAAAGTCCCCGGCTCGATCCCCGGTCACTGCATACCTCGTGGTGTCTCTGGGCAGCACACCCTTTCCCCAAAATGCCCCCGGGTGCTTTCAATAGCTGCCCACTGCACCACCTGGTGGTGGATGGGTTAAATGCAGAGAGTAATTTTGCCATTGTATGGAAACATACAGTGATGTCAATGTGATGACATTATTATTATCATGGATCCAATTCGTGGAAAAATAAAATATATATATATATATATTTTTAAATAAATTTATTCATTTTAAAGTAAAATACAAACAATTACATATCAAAGTCAAAGTCAAAGTCAACTTTATTGTCAGATCTGCAATATGTACTGTACAGGACATACACAGGACCGAAATTGCGTTTCTCTCAGTCCCTCGGTGCAACAGTAAACATCTAAACATTGAAACACTGAAACATATAATAATAGACATAAGCATAAAATAGTAAAACTAACACTGTCCTGAGTTTTTTGCATAGTGGTATAAGAGTATGAAAATTTACACCAACTCTAAAACTAAAACATTAAACATTTAATGAACATAATACTGTCCTGAGTTTTTGCATACTAGTATAAAAAAAGAGTATAAAAAGTATAACTAAAATAAACTAAAGGTTTCTAGCATTGACATTTGCAAAGTGGCAAAGCAGCGTATGAGTTAATGTACACAGTATATGTATGAGGTAGTAGTTGATGTTGTTATAGAGGCAAAAAGTGGCATATGCAGTAAGGCACATTGGGCATCCCTAAGTAAGACCGTTCAGAGCACACTGTATATGTATCAGCAGTGGTGTAGATATTAGAGTAGTGTAAATGTAAACAGTAGTAATTACATGTAAGCAGTAGTAAAAAAAGTAAACAGTATTAATAAATGTAAACAGAGAATGTAAACAGTATTATGATTATAGGCAGTGATGTAATACAAACATTAGTGCAAGTATGAGAAGTAGTGCAAACTGTATGAGCACATGACCGAGAGTTTAGTGAATAACCCGTTTGATGACACAGAGTCCAGTGTTAAAATCTTTGTGTTGTGTGGTAATGTGTGAGAAAGTTTTAGTGTTAAGGCAGTTCAAATGGGAGGGGGGGCAGAGCAGGCAGAGTGTTTAGCATCCTGACTGCCTGATGAACAGAGCTGTCTCTCAGTCTGCTGGTTCGAGCCTGGAGACTCCTCAGTCTCCTTCCTGATGGCAGCAGTCTGAAGCAGCTGTGTAGTGGGTGTGTGGGATCACCTGCCATGCAGTGGGCTTTCCGAGTGAGGCGTTTGCTGTGTAAGTCCTGCAGTGAGGGGAAGGAGGTGCCGACTATCTTCTCAGCTGCTCTCACAATGCGCTGGAGGCTCTTGCGGCAGGATGCAGTACATGCACCAAACCACACAGTGATGCAGCTGGTCAGGACACTTTCTATGGCACCTCTGTAGAAGGTGCTCATGATGGGGGTTGAAGCTCCAGCCCTTTTCAGCTTGCGGAGAAAGTAGAGACGCTGGTGAGCCTTCTTTGCCAGTGCTGCAGTGTTCCTGCTCCAGGACAGGTCCTTTGAGACGTGCACTCCCAGGAACTTGGTGCTGTCTACTCTCTCCACTGCGGTGCTGTTGATGGTCAGAGGGGCATGTTGGGCATCCCTCTTCCTGAAGTCCACAACAATCTCCTTTGTCTTCTCCACGTTGAGAGTGAGATTGTTGTGTCCGCACCACAAGGCCAGGCGGCTCACCTCGTTCCTGTAGTCCGTCTCATCGTTGTTGCTGATGAGACCCACCACTGTTGTGTCGTCCGCAAACTTGATGAAGTGGTTGGAGCTGTATGATGGTGTGCAGTCGTGTGTTAGCAGGGTGAATAGAAGGGGGCTCAGTACACATCCTTGTGGGGCCCCTGTGTTCAATGTGATGGTGCTAGATGTGTTACTCCCGACTCGTACTGTCTGTGGTCTCCCAGTCAGGAAGTCTAGCAGCCAGTTACACATTGAGGTATTCAGCCCCAGACTGTCCAGTTTAAGGATGAGCTGTTGGGGGATGATGGTGTTGAATGCCGAGCTGAAGTCGATGAACAACATTCTAACATAGGAGTCCTTCGTGTCCAGATGTGTGAGAGCTGTGTGAAGGGCAGAGGAGATGGCATCGTCGGTTGAGCGATTAGGTCGGTATGCAAATTGGAAGGGATCCAGGGAGTCAGGGAGGACAGATGTGATGCTTTTCATGACTAGCCGTTCAAAGCACTTCATCAGGATGGGGGTGAGTGCTACTGGGCGATAGTCATTGAGGCATGCGGGCGTTGCCTTCTTTGGGACAGGGATGATGGTGGTGGCTTTGAAACAGGTGGGGACGATGGCCTGGCTCAGTGAGATGTTAAAGATGTCCGTGAAGACCGCTGCGAGTTCCCCTGCACAGTCCTTCAGCACACGACCAGGTATGTTGTCAGGACCAGAGGCCTTCCGGGCGTTAATCTTGATGAATGATCGCCTTACGCTGTCTGAGGACAGCGTCAGCACCTGGCCATCAGGAGAGGGGGGGAGTTTATGTGCTGGTGTGCTGTTACTTGCCTCGAACCGAGCAAAGAACTCATTCAGTTCATTCAGCGCAGAGGCTGAGCTGTCACAGGTCTGGGGGGGTGGTTTGTAGTTTGTGATGGTCTGTATTCCCTGCCACAGACTGCGTGTATCCCTGCTGTCCTTGAAACGGTGAGCTATTTTCCCAGAATACTGCCTCTTTGCCTTTCTGATGCCCCGGTCCAGGTTGTTTCTGGCTGCCCTCAGGCCCACCTGATCTCCCGCTTTGAAGGCAGCATTCCTGGCTTTCATGAGTCTGTGAACCTCAGCTGTCAGCCATGGCTTCTGGTTAGCCCGAACAGTGATGGTTTTAAGGTTGGTTACATCATCAATGCACTTGGTGATGTATGAACATACAGTGTCTGAGTACTCCTGGAGACATGTGGTGTTGTTTGTGGTAGCAGCTTCTTTGAACATACTCCAATCTGTGGTGTCAAAACAGTCCTGGAGTGCCTCTGAAGACCCCTCTGGCCACACTCGTATCTGTTTGCGGACTGGTTTTGTGACTTTCACCAGTGGCCTGTATGCTGGCTTTAGCATGACACAGATATGGTCCGAAGCACCAATGTGGGGGAGGGGGACAGCTCTGTAGGAATTTTTCATGGTGGTGTAAACCTGGTCCAGGGTGTGGTTTCCTCTTGTTGCAAAGTTTATGTTTCTGTATGTTTTTGGTAAT
>JBBPBX010000644.1:16395-90100 GCA_038048925.1 Garcialebias charrua
GACTTTGGGTTGAAGTTGTCAGTCGAGAAATGTGTGTTTTTCCAAACATCTGTGAAATATCTGGGGCATGTAGTATCCCAGAATGGTGTTGAGACAGATCCCGATAAGATCAAAACACTTACTTCCTGGCCAGTGCCCAAGAACCTGAAAGAGTTTAGATCTTTTCTCGGTTTCTCTGGATACTACCATTGTTTTGTCCAAGGATATTCAGCAATAGTCAAGCCATTGCACGACCTGACTGCTGGTTATCCGCCATCCCAGAAGAAATTGAGACCAACTGTAAAACCAGAGAATTACCTGAACCCCAAAACACCTTTTGGAGGATGGTGGACATCCGTGTGCCAGCAGGCTTTTGAAACCATCATTGACCATCATTGAAAAACTAACTTCTGCTCCTGTACTGGCATTTGCTGATCCACAAAAGCCCTACACACTCCACACCGACGCTAGTTCCACTGGTCTTGGAGCGGTGTTGTATCAGGAGCAGGATGGAAAGAACAGTTGTGGCATATGCCAGCAGAGGCCTCTCGCGGAGTTCCCGAGCCCGTTATTACGTTTCGTCGATCTAAGGACGCGTTATACGCCAAGTCTCACCTCGACACTCGTTGGTACGCGGTGCAAGGCGTGACGAGAGCTCTGTCGACGTTGACGCGTACGAGAGCTCGCGACCGCACGTCCGGTTACAACATGATAGTCATGGACTTATACGTGAAGATGACGGAGCGTCGCCACAGGCCAGCTCGACACGACGCGACGGATTGGCTCGCCGAGTACTTCGGGAAACTTAACGTGCCGAAACACAAGACGATAATGTTCGCGAACGCGTTCGCGACGTTGCTCGCGCGTACAACGCCTCCGAGTCTAACCTCGTGCAAACGTCTGTGGAACACGCTCGGCGTCTCTGCCTGTATCGGCATAGCCGTCGACGTAGAGTGTAAGAACGTGTACAACGGCAAAAGCGAGACGTCGAACGTGGGACCCGTGTCTCGGTTGGTTCTAACGCAGTTGGAAGGTTTGCTTTTGGTCCCGTTGTGCGCGGGTCTGAAAGTAGCCGGCGTACCCACACCGGACGCGGCGCTCGGCCCCGAGGGTCTCTACACGTATCACAATAGATGCGACGAGGGCTGCAAGTCGCTCGTCGCGCAATCTAGTTCGTACACGGAGATAGACATGGTAGCGTACGACACCGTCGCCAAGTCTATCGTGTTGCTAGAGCTCAAGACCAGACACAACGACTTGTTGAACAGAGCCACGCTGTTTCGTTACAACACTCAACTGTGGCTCGCTTGGCTGATGTTTTCGCTCACGTATCCGAGCGTGGCAGAGCGCACGTCCGCTTATCTAGTCGTAATCCGTCCCGGAACGAATCACGTAACCGTGATACGTTGTACGCGACCCAATTTGAGTCGTAGCCTGCGAACAAAGTTTCCGTGGCTGCGCTGTTTCTGTCCGCGGGTGCTCGGCGCGTTAGCGCCTACGTGCAGCAATATGAGAGCGGAGCAACGATCGCGCGCCAGCTCGAAGCCGCGTCGCGCTTCTTTCGACAAAACGGATCTGTGTTACAGAAACGTGCGATTCAATCAACGTAAACACGGATCCGTGTACGAAAGTTCCATCGCCTCGGACGCAGCGTCCGTCGTACGCGTCTGTGACACACGCCGAGTTTTGAGCGCACGACGGTCTCGCGCTTCGAAAGTGGCGAGCGAGCAACTCGAGTCGAACCCATCACGGTCGACGACTCGCGTATAAAGGCAACGCTCGCGCGCCCGTTAGAACAGGTCCCCCACACACACACACACACACACACACACACTCCGTCCACACCATCTCCCCTCACCACAATCTACTGTACTACATTCGCGTAGACCATGGGACTGCAAAACAAAGCTTTGCACATGATGCTCGCGAATCCAAAATTTTGTCCTTTCGTACTGCTCGAGACACCTAACTACGCGATGCGATGGACGTTCGTGGATCATCCGGTGATCGTGTACAAATTGAAAGAGAGCGACTACGTCGAGCAAGATCCGGAGGCGTCCGTGAACAACATGGCACGAAGACTGACCTCTTTGTATTCGGCGGAATGCGAAAGCACGGATTATCTCGTACTGGTCAAAGACGGTCACGGTACGAAAAAGCCCTCCGTTAGCAAGGCCCGCAACGACCGAAAGGTTCCTCCTCAGATCGCGTTCTACAAAAAACATTCCGCCGTGATCGAATACGCCACGTTGCGCATGTTATGCGACGAGGGTCTGAAAGATCGAGTGTATTTCGTAACCGGCTCCGATCAATCTCATCTCGGCGATAAACGCGCGAGTTGCGTCACGTTGCACCGCATGCACTCAGACGAACGAACGGATCTCGACGACAGCGTGCGAAAGGCTTTGGACGAATCGGCGCGACTCTCAAATCGCCACGTTACGCGCTGCAATCGCAAACCCCTGGGAGCGCACGGCGTGTTTACGTTCACGTTCGCCGACCCGGACAGCCGCGCGTATTCCACCGTTACAGACGCTTCGGCGCGATGCGTGAGCGCAGAGGCCGACACGCTCATGGTCGAGCTGGCAAACATGCTGCGAGGTCCCACCATGATTTGTACGCTGGATTCAGACCTGGTCGCGATAACGACCGCGGTCGCGCGCGCGGATGTAATTCTCAGGTTGGATAACATGAGTTACACGCGCGGGAAAAGTATGTTCCTGTCGCACTTTCAAGACCTCGTCCATCAAGCGTCGTCGGTGGTGGTGGCGCAGCAGCCTACGGATACGTCGGACGAGCTCGATCTCGGATCGACGGAAACCAGATGGCACGCGTTGTGCGACGTCGCACCCGAGCAAAGGTTTCTCGCGAAGGACACGTACGAGCTGCACGAGCGCTGGGAACACGCGATAACGGGTTCGGCCAGAGCGTCCGAACGAGACGTGGCGTACGCTTTGCATCGATCGGGAATACGAGGCGCGTTATACGCAGAATTGTTAGACTGCGTGTTTAACCGACCTGAGCTCGACGACACGAGAGAACTCGCAGAGTACATAGTCGACGTCTCGGCCGATTACAAACGTGGCGTCCTCGCGTCCGAGTTTGTGTTCCGAAGCATATTCGAGAGAATCGCGAAGGACGACGACCGCGCGACGAGCGTCAAACGTAAGGGCGACGCCTCCTCGGAGCTAAGCGCGGACGATGCGCGTAGACGTGACGAACACCCCCCGCGTTCCAACGCGTCTTCGGACGAACGCGTGTCTAAAGATTATTACGAGGGACGGTCGTCCCCCCGTGACCCAAAATGGAATAATTGGGTGAAGATAATGGATGGATGGATATTGTTCTTCTTTTCCCCCTCTCTTCAAAAATATGACAATCAAATGTTCAGTGAAAATTGTATCTTCAATGCCAAATATGATGTGTGCTCAATAGTCCAGGTAGATAAATCTAACACGGGATGGATTCTTCTTTGTTGAAATGGAGAGAAAAGACTTCTTCAGGGACTGAAGAAGTCTTTTGGATAAAAGATGAAATGTTTCAACAAAGAAGAATCAGTCCAGAGGACCTGACTCAACCGTGTTAGAGTTAAAAGCCTTTCCTATTTCTACACGAGCGTCAAACCGGAATTGAGAGAGGTTTCTACGTTAAGGACCGCTCACCTCATGTTCATGATTTTGTCCGGCACGGATTACACGTACAGGTTTCCCGGCTTGGGTTCGAGTACGTTGATGAGAGCGGCCTCCGACTGACGCTTCCGCGAATGGTGTACGGAGTTGATTACAACGTGGTCTCGACGAGATCGGGTACCGACGGACGCAGAGTTGCACGCTCGCGCCACGAAACTCGGCGCTTTGACGGCCGTTCCCGATAGACAGCTGCGCGCGTGGACTGAGACCTGCACGGTTGCGTGTATGAAAAGTATGAA
Organism: Garcialebias charrua; assembly: GCA_038048925.1. Lineage (NCBI taxonomy): Eukaryota > Metazoa > Chordata > Actinopteri > Cyprinodontiformes > Rivulidae > Garcialebias > Garcialebias charrua. The sequence goes on from JBBPBX010000644.1 coordinate 20,303, forward strand.
ATACGTTTACGAGTTGTGGACGCTGCAGAATCCCACGTACGGACCCGATTACGGGTTCGAGGAGCGCTGACGAGAGAGTCTATGTTTTTTGGGGGGGGTTTTTTTTTGGTTGTTGTTTTTTTTTTTTGGAAGGGAGAGGACAGCGCTCCGTTACGTCTCACGGTTGGACTACTCGTATTATTTATCTGCGCTATCCGTTTTTTTTTTATTATTATTTTTAGTTTTGGGTTTATTTTGTTGTTGGTTTTTTGATTTGTTTTGTTTTGAAACTTGTACTCCGGACTTTGTTACACCGGCACGATACGTTTTTGTTTATAACGCGCTCTCGGCAGCGAGATGCGTGGGACACGAAATAGAAGGTTGCTACGAAGACCCTTACCCGACGAGCCGTCGACTACGTCGGTTTCGAACGAGACGCGTAGCGACGATATCGTAACCGCTCTCAAGCGAGAAATTCACGAGCTCAAGCAGACGTTAGCNGCGAAGGACACGTACGAGCTGCACGAGCGCTGGGAACACGCGATAACGGGTTCGGCCAGAGCGTCCGAACGAGACGTGGCGTACGCTTTGCATCGATCGGGAATACGAGGCGCGTTATACGCAGAATTGTTAGACTGCGTGTTTAACCGACCTGAGCTCGACGACACGAGAGAACTCGCAGAGTACATAGTCGACGTCTCGGCCGATTACAAACGTGGCGTCCTCGCGTCCGAGTTTGTGTTCCGAAGCATATTCGAGAGAATCGCGAAGGACGGCGACCGCGCGACGAGCGTCAAACGTAAGGGCGACGCCTCCTCGGAGCTAAGCGCGGACGATGCGCGTAGACGTGACGAACACCCCCCGCGTTCCAACGCGTCTTCGGACGAACGCGTGTCTAAAGATTATTACGAGGGACGGTCGTCTCCCCGCGTCGCTTTTAATCGCTACGCTCGCGTCAATAAGCTGTACAGAACGAATACGATGCCCTCCTACACGTACGGTAGGTATCTGAGAGTTTGCGCGTCCGGGCCTTATTTCTACACGAGCGTCAAACCGGAATTGAGAGAGGTTTCTACGTTAAGGACCGCTCACCTCATGTTCATGATTTTGTCCGGCACGGATTACACGTACAGGTTTCCCGGCTTGGGTTCGAGTACGTTGATGAGAGCGGCCTCCGACTGACGCTTCCGCGAATGGTGTACGGAGTTGATTACAACGTGGTCTCGACGAGATCGGGTACCGACGGACGCAGAGTTGCACGCTCGCGCCACGAAACTCGGCGCTTTGACGGCCGTTCCCGATAGACAGCTGCGCGCGTGGACTGAGACCTGCACGGTTGCGTGTATGAAAAGTATGAAATACGTTTACGAGTTGTGGACGCTGCAGAATCCCACGTACGGACCCGATTACGGGTTCGAGGAGCGCTGACGAGAGAGTCTATGTTTTTTGGGGGGGGTTTTTTTTTGGTTGTTGTTTTTTTTTTTTGGAAGGGAGAGGACAGCGCTCCGTTACGTCTCACGGTTGGACTACTCGTATTATTTATCTGCGCTATCCGTTTTTTTTTTATTATTATTTTTAGTTTTGGGTTTATTTTGTTGTTGGTTTTTTGATTTGTTTTGTTTTGAAACTTGTACTCCGGACTTTGTTACACCGGCACGATACGTTTTTGTTTATAACGCGCTCTCGGCAGCGAGATGCGTGGGACACGAAATAGAAGGTTGCTACGAAGACCCTTACCCGACGAGCCGTCGACTACGTCGGTTTCGAACGAGACGCGTAGCGACGATATCGTAACCGCTCTCAAGCGAGAAATTCACGAGCTCAAGCAGACGTTAGCCAACGAGCGAAAGACGGCGCGGGCAAAAAACGAACACGCTCAAAAGCGAAGCGGGGTAGTACGATGCGACTGTAAAAGCGACGACGAAAGGCACGCGGGCGAAAATACCGGACCCGTCCAAGTTAACGCGCTGGAATACGATCGCGCAATACGTAACGCGTGAGCTCACCTCGTACAAAAACGAATTGGACAAAACTCGAAAGGACCTGATTCGAGCTCGACGAGACCAAGACACCTTGAGGCTAGCCGTCTCCGAGAGTCAACGGTGTGTCGCGCGGCCCGTAGAACGCGCCGACGAGCTCGCTCCCGCCGCTACCGGCGACCCGAGAATCGAATGGGTCGGAAAATACTATCTCGCGGTCGCGTTGCCGGAGGACTACATGTTCAGACCGGGCGAGTTCGTCACGCCGTCTCGCGTGTTGCACAAACTGTTCGAAGTGCGGGTGGGAGCGAAGATCGCCACCGGCTTCACCGTGTTCCTCGAGAACGCTCACATCTCTCTGGCCTGCGCCGATCCCGAGTGGTACCGAAGATACTTCGTTCATTCGCGCGACGCCGTTTCGCCTCGAACGACCGGACGTCGAATCGACAGCGAAGAATTCGCTTGGTTGCTGTTCGAGTACGGCGCGCATCCGCCTATGATAGAAGTGCTGGCCACGCGTCAGTCCTTGCTGACGAGCGCGGGTAAAGGAGGCGTCACGACGCTCGCGTTGAACACGAACAAGGCCATGTACAGTTCGTACGTTTCGTTGTTCAGGGAAACCGTGGCGAACGCGCACCCCCGGTTCGTGAAAGTGCGAGATCGGGCGTACCAGGTGTATCGAGACGAAAGCCGCTGTTACGTCCCCGTCGACGCGGGTTTGACGCAACAGCGCCCCGGACCCGAGCCCGATCGCAACGTTTCTGCCATTCGTAGCAAGGCGCTGCGTTCCGTCCTAGAAAACGTCCAGTTGCCGGCTCACGTCAACGCGCCCGCCAGTTCGCAAACGAACCGCCTGTACGACGCCGACCCGTTTAGACTGGGCGCGTCTCTCGAGGATTTTATTAAAACCAGAGAAAACGCGAGTGTGCGCGCAACGAAAACTCCCTACGCGAGACGAGAAGACGACGATCCTCGACCTTATAAAAGACAAACGCAAAGCGATCGGTTACACACGCGAATCACGTTCCAAGAACCGTAAAAACCGACGACGTCGACGAAAGGCAGCGCGCGTTCCGTATCCGTGCAGCTATGGACTCCGTCGACGACCGACTCACGAGAGCTATGTTGGCGATGTCGACGTACGGCCAGACCGAATGGGTGCGAAAGATGATCGGGTTGCACGTCTCACGAGGCTCCGATATGAAAATAGCGCTGCTGAGCGGAGACGCCGGTTGCGGTAAATCGTTCGCCTTGTCCAGGCTGATGGAAGAACTCAAAGAGATGGAAGTGAGCGTAATCGCGTGCGCTACGACGAACAAAGCGGCGTCGGTTTTAAGAGAGTCTTGCTTTTCGGCACATACCGTGTTGACCTCGCACAAAGCGATGGGGTTCAAGAAGGAACTCCTCGACGACGCTCTCGATCTCGACGCCTTCGTGTCCGCCTATCGGAACGCGTACGCTTTACCGCTGGCGCGCTACAAAGCGTTGTGCGAACGTCGGGACGTTTGCCAAAGGGAGCCGTTAAATCTACGCCATTCGTGCGCTACGCTACGTCCTGCGGCGTGCGCGGTGTGCAGTAAGCTGTTTTTGAAATTACGCTCTCGACAGTGTCGCGACAGGGAGCCCTTCGGCGAAACGCCCCCGTTCCTCGGCGTCAACGTCGTGATCGTGGACGAGTACGGACTGTTGACGTTCGCTCACGTAGAACGTATGCTGGCGTGCATGCGTTCGTTTTACGGACCTCGCGAAGGTCCTCTGATAATATTCGCGGGAAGCGTGTCTCAACTACAGCCCGTCGGTTCGCAGCCCCGTTTGTGGGAGAGCGAGCTCTTCGAACGCCTGCTCGACTCTTCGACGCCTTTGGTAGTCAACAGACGACAGTTGGGCGATCCCGGATACGCCGAAGCCGTCACGTATCTCCAATACAACACGGTGACGGAAGAGACGAAGTCGATATTCGCCTCGCAAGTCCGAGTCGCCGAGAGCGACATGATGAACCCTGCGTACGAGCCAGACAAATTGAGAATATTCCACCAAGACAAGCAGCAGAGGGAGTACACCAACGCGTACCTGAGACGAGTCGAGGGCAGAAGAATCGAAGAGAAGTTCCTGAGCGTCGAGAAAACCCGAAACGCCAACAACGGAATCCGAGGCTGGTACGACGTGTTGAAGCGGGCCGCGCAAGCTCACCCTAAACTGTTCGCCGTGCCGCCGTACCGAGAGGGTAGACGTTCCGAGGCACGCGACTACATGACGATCGATAGACTTTGGGTCGGTTGCAAAGTTCGACTGGTGTGGGGCATGGACGTGAACGGTATACGACCCGTCGCGGATTCGGGCGCTGCGCCTTTCGCAGCGTCGCGCAATAAAGTCCCTAGGTTGTACTACGGCTCGTCCGTAGGTCGTTCCACGAACGATACGGAAGGAACGGTGGAGTCCGTACGCAAGACCAAACTGTACAACGAGTTCGTCGTGCGCGGCTCGCAAAGCGGTACGGTGTACAAAGTCGGACCTTCGAAATGGTTCTGCGAGAATTGGACGGTGTCCACACATCCGCTGGCCTGTCTGTTAGCTATGAACACGTACGATTGTCAAGGATCCACCGTACGAGGATCTGTACTTTACCATCCGCCCAGACACTTTCGTCTGTCGCCCATAAAGCCGTCCGTGTACGTGGCTTTGACCAGAGTGACGACGAGAGACAACCTGGATCTCACTAACAGCAATTTCGCCAACGTGCCCGGTCGCGTACAGATATACGACGAAAAACTCGTCGCGTACAGACAACGCGTGGAGTTAGGGTACCTCGAACGATAGCTCGCTCGCCTCCCCGCGCGCGCGCGCGTTATGGCCGCCGCGTGGGACGAGTTAACGCTCGAAGGGCTGCTGTCGTTCGGCGGCTCCGCTCGGTACGTTCCGAGCTACGTGTTCGTCGACCCCGCGTTACGAGCGAGTCCTCCGAAACCTGAGCTTCGAGACGACTTGTGCACGTACGTGCTTACTCGATGGTGTCCGTGGTATTCGCAGACGTGCGGACGCGTATCCGAAGCCCACCTCAATTCTTTGACCGCCAGGGTACTCGGCCAAGGTACGAACTTTAGCGGTTCGCTCGAACTATTTACCGCCGCTACGCTCCTGCTAACGCGACCGAACCTAACGTTTCGTCCTCCCGAGACGTCGCCGCTCGCACTAGCCGAAGGAATGCTGTATCGACCTTAACCGTCGAACGCGTAACAAACAAACAAACAAACAAAAAAAAAAAGGCGAGCATGTCGTCTAGCAGCACGCGCGCACCGATTCGGTCGTACGTCACGGGCCTTACGGAAGATCGCTCGGGTGACATACACGTCCCTTACGGGTGTTACAAATACAAGTCGGACTATAGCTATCTACCCGGCGGCCTGTTTCACTTCACGAAAGACGGAGATCTGTACGTGCCGACGTTACACGGGTTGTCTTCCGAGTACGTTCGCGGTCTGAAGACCGTCGGAGTGTGCGCAACCAGCAGCGCGTTTTCCAACAGGCCGTTCCTCAACGCGCCGAGCGCGTACGAAGTAGAGCTCGTCAACACGGGCCACGAGACGCTGAAACAGGGAGATCGATTCACGGTGCGGCTGCCCGACAAGAACGACGTGAGCGCGCAGCTCCGCGTTACGCACGACAAAGGCTACAATTCGAGAGTCAACGGCAAGATCTGGGGCGGTTTGCTCGCGACGAAACGCGTCGACGGGAGCGACTGCGTCGACGAAGCCGTACGAGCTTTACGAGAAGAAGACGGGCACGATGTAAGGATGTGGATTTCGCCTCACGCTCCCGAAAGCATGTACGCTATGATGTCGTTGGTGGCGAACGGCGCGGGGCATCACTCTATCAGGAACGTTATCAGACAAAACGCGGCGAACGCTATCAACGTACCGTACGATAGCAACACGTTCGATTCGGTGGTCGAAGACCCCGAAACGCTTCGGTATCTACGTAACGTGATTCAACTTTCTTACACCGCCCTCGAAGTAGTGCGAGGGTTTGCCGGCGGACAAGTGATTCGATCTTGTGAAGGTTACACTAGCAGTACCGTGTGTACGGGAGCGCGTTTCGTAGCGCAGTTAAACGTTAGTCGATGGCTTCTGTGATTTTCCCCTAGTGCTTGTTGTGGACTTTGTCTTGGCGTTATCGTTGAGCGCAGTAATAAACCAAAATAAACATTGCAAAACGTAACTTGTGTCGAACGTCTTCGTTTTTTCAGTTTGTTACACGTGTGTCGATGGCTTCTGTGATTTTCCCTCGTGCTTGTGGACTTTGTCTTGGCGTCGACGTTATCGTTGAGCGCAGTAATAAACCGAATAAACATTTTTGAAACAAGTTTGAGTCACGTCTTCATTTTCATCTATGCGTACCAGCATAATTTGCCTCTGGGTATGTTTTACATCGTCCCCTTCGAACGACGTGTAAGGTTTTTCATTCGTTTTTGTTTTTTTTTGGTTGTGCACAAAAATAAACCAAATAAACACTGCGAAACGCAGCTTGGGTCGAGTGTCTTCGTTTTTTTCAGTTAACCGTGAGTCGATGGCTTCTGTGATTTTTCCTCGTGCTTGTGGACTTTGTCTTGGCGTCAACGTTGAGCGCCGTAATAAACCAAAATAAACATTGCAAAACGTAACTTGGGTCGAGTGTCTTCGTTTCAGTTTGTTACACGTGTGTCGATGGCTTCTGTGATTTTTCCTCGTGCTTGTGGACTTTGTCTTGGCGTCGACGTTATCGTTGAGCGCAGTAATAAACCGAATAAACATTTTTGAAACAAGTTTGAGTCACGTCTTCATTTTCATCTATGCGTACCAGCATAATTTGCCTCTGGGTATGTTTTACATCGTCCCCTTCGAACGACGTGTAAGGTTTTTCATTCGTTTTTGTTTTTTTTGGGTTGTGCACAAAAATAAACCAAAATAAACACTGCGAAACGCAGCTTGGGTCGAGTGTCTTCGTTTCAGTTTGTTAACCGTGAGTCGATGGCTTCTGTGATTTTTCCTCGTGCTTGTGGACTTTGTCTTGGCGTCGACGTTATCGTTGAGCGCAGTAATAAACCGAATAAACATTTTTGAAACAAGTTTGAGTCACGTCTTCATTTCACCTATGCGTACCAACATAATTTGTCTGTGATTTTCCTCGTGTTTATGACCTTTGTCTTGGTCGAGTGTCTTCGTTTTCAGTTTGTTACACGTGTGTCGATGGCTTCTGTGATTTTCCCTCGTGCTTGTGGACTTTGTCTTGGCGTCAACGTTATCGTTGAGCACAAACAATAAACCAAAATAAACACTCCGAAACGTAGCTCGGGTCGAGTGTCTTCGTTTTCAGTTGAACACGAGTCGATGACTTCTGTGAGTTTTCCTCGTGCTTGTGGACTTTGTCCTGGCGTCAACGTTATCGTTGAGCACAAACAATAAACCGAATAAACATTTTTGAAACAAGTTTGAGTCACGTCTTCATTTCACCTATGCGTACCAACATAATTTGTCTGTGATTTTCCTCGTGTTTATGACCTCGTGCTTGTGGACTTTGTCTTGGCGTCGACGTTATCGTTGAGCGTAGTAATAAACCGAATAAACATTTTTGAAACAAGTTTGAGTCACGTCTTCATTTTCATCTATGCGTACCAGCATAATTTGCCTCTGGGTATGTTTTACATCGTCCCCTTCGAACGACGTGTAAGGTTTTTCATTTGTTTGTTTTTTTGGTTATGCACAAAAATAAACCAAAATAAACACTGCGAAACGCAGCTTGGGTCGAGCGTCTTCGTTTTTTTCAGTTAAACGTGAGTCGATGGCTTCTGTGATTTTTCCTCGTGCTTGTGGACTTTGTCTTGGTCGAGTGTCTTCGTTTTTTTTTCAGTTGAACGTGAGTCGATGACTTCTGTGATTTTTTCCTCGCGCTTGTGGACTTTGTCTTGGCGTCAACGTTATCGTTGAGCGCAGTAATAAACCGAATAAACATTTTTGAAACACGTTTGAGTCACGTCTTCGCTTCACTCGTCGACAAAAACGAAAACAACGTACACTTTTGTTTCTGAAAAGTTTTATTTATTTCGTCTCACATCAAACAACGAGTACACAACATCGACAAAAAACACAGTACACTTTTGTTTCTGAAAGGTTTTATTTATTTCGTCTCACGTCAAACAACGAGTACACAACATCGACAAAAAACACAGTACACTTTTGTTTACGAAAAGGTTTTTATTCATTTCGTCTTACATCAGAATAACGAGTACACAACATTCGTACGTTATACGTATCGGCTTATACTTTGGGGTCGTCGAAATGTATCCGCCTGACCTTCTTCAAAAGACGCTTCTCGTCTTCGCGCGCCGTACGTGTCTTTTGGTGGTGTTTCTTAGACGCTTCCTTCCAGATGCTCTTTTCGTTTCGTGCCTGTGAACATTCGTGCGTTACCGCTGCTTCGCGCGTTACCGTTGCTTCACGTGCAGAATCCCGGTCCTCTGTTTGAGACGACCGTCGTCGAACGTCGTGCGTAGTAGCGTGTAGGTTTTTGTAATCCGTTATAGACAACCACCACTTGTCAGAAGCTTTATCGGACACGCTCGACGACGTGTCCGGCCGCTCGTCGGAATCACAAGACTTTCGTTCGTTTTCGCGCAAGGTCAGCCACCAAGGGTTATCGGGCGAAGTGTTACGTGCGTTCCAACGGCACGCTCCGTTGCTTTTCCAGGTCGTGATCTTTTTTTGGGGGGGAGTTGTGTTTGACCAACTCGCGACCGAATCGCAAGACTTTCGTTCGTTTTCGCGCAAGGTCAGCCACCAAGGGTTATCGGGCGAAGTGTTGCGTGCGTTCCAACGGCACGCTCCTTTGCTTTTCCAGGCCATGATCTTCTTTTTTTTTTTGGTTTGTGTTTAACCAACTCGCGCGTATCACCTCAATGTAAGTACGTATACGTTCTTACGCACCAGAGCACCGAGTTGAGAAGAACCAGCAAGCACACGAAACACGTTACTACGTTGTAATACGTCCCACGTTCGAACGAACGGGATAGACTGCGATTCGCGACCATCCGAGACTATCGTCAGTAATATAACAGTAGTTGCACGCATCTGATCGCACCCCAGTACAAAACGAACGACGGTGCCCCGAAAAGTAAAGGCGTAACGCGATCCCACGGTGCGAACGTTAGGTGCGCGGTGTTGTATGCCAACAGCGCAACCGATAACAAACACCACACGGAGCGCGCCTCGTTTACGTCGTCGTGTACGACGAACGGTATTCCGTGTCGATGCGAGAGCGGAGCTGCGGGTCGCTCCGCGTCGCCCTTCCCCGTCCTGTATTCTCTCGACAACGCTAACGCTTCCCCGCTCCAGGTCGTCGCTAACGTCGAGTATTGTACGTTACGTAACGTGTCGTTCACCGTTCCGACGACGACGCGAACGTAAGAGGCGAGCGACGCGAACGCGGCGACGGTAAAAAACAACTTGTAGCCGGTGTTCCAATCGAAAGCGCACGGAGCGAATTGCCAGTATATCAGCTCGTACGAAACGCAAACCAACGACGCCAGGCTTATGTACAACGGCGGACCCGGCTCTAGCGCGCGTAAAAGAGTCGTATCAGTCCCACCGCGGGTACCCATACCATCGCGAACGCCGTCCACGTTACGACGAGCCAAGGGTAAGGTTCGGTCGAGCAAACCGTCGACCGCTTAGATTCGCGCTGCGTTTCCCCGCACAGATGCACGTAGAGCCAAGTGACCGCGTACGCGAAACACACGTAGGCCAGAGCGAACGAACGAAATCGTACGCTCGGTCGCGTACTCGGCTGCGCCGGCAAGTTAATATCACCGCTATCCTCGCGTTCGTTCGAGTGCGAGATAGCTCCGTATAGCCCGCTCGACACGCCCGCGATCACGGTCGCCGACCACAGCGCACCGAGCGTTCCGAGTTCTGTTATCGCGAACGCGTGAAGCGCCAGCGTGGCCACGAGTACGACGTTAGATACGACGTTTACCGCGCGCGACACTCCAGCCCTGACTCGTCTCACGTTCGAGTACGTCTCGTTCAGCCACTGTACGAGAGGAGGCAGATACAGCGGATGAATGTTACGCGTGGACATCGGGCTCCCGAACACGGAACAGAAGATCAAATCCGAATCGGGTATCGTCTTTACGGGCAACATGTCGGCGGGGAGTGAGGTAGTTTCCAACACTTAAAAATAAATTTAAAAAATAAATAAATAAAAAAAAGGCGAGCGAGCGAGGGTTATTTTATTTTTTGAAAATTAGAAAATAAACACAAACTTGCGTGTGTATAATATGTCACGTTGTACAAAAAGCGCGAAACGTCAACGGTATCGAAACGCGTTATCGACGACGAACGTTGTTAAATCCCAGGTACCTCGCGCTCTCCGCGAGTCGTTTGCGTACGCGGTCATTTTTTCGAACACGGTGCGATTGTAACAGAGCCATTCGCTTTGCGTCGCGCATCTGAAGGTGCCTCCGGATTCCGTACCGACGTGTAAGAAATGCACTGTGTCGTCGTTACGCACACCGTCGTACAGTTCCTCCTCGTCCGTAGCCCAGATTAGCGCGAGCGTCACTCCCGCCGCTTCGTTCAGTATCGTGTTCGTCGCGGGCACGGACTTGGCCACGAGGTACAGTTTCGAAACCGAGCGGTTTTCGATCGACCTCGGAACGGTCGTACCTTGCACCTCTCCCGATAGACACGTCGTGTCCTGCGCCGTCGCGATCGAGCCCACGAGTTGCAACGATTGTTTGATCAGGGCAGGTCTGGATATTACGGCGTGAATCGCGAACCACAGGTGTTCGCTCATCGCCGGTACGTTTCTGTAGGCAAGCTCGATTATTTTCTCGCACACGATCTTTCTACGCTCTTGGCGGGACGTGTTGAGAACGGCGCTGTCTTCGCACCGAATCAGTTCTCGAAAACGATACAAGGATTTGTTCCACTCCGAAACCAATACGTGGATAGGTATGCACGTTAGGTGTAACTCGTCCGCTCCCGCGTAAGCGCTTATGAGATTCCGCGCGGTCGCAACGCCGCTGTGCGCCACGTTGCTATTGTACAGGTCGACTATCCCTTCTAAATACGCCGATACGCTCGCGACGGGCATGAAACGAAGGCATACGTCACCTACGTTTAACTTCGCGGTCTGTAAGTTACCCGTCAACTGCGACGGCACGTGTCTAAACATAACCGGAGCCAACGCTAAATCGTTACGACCCAAGGCCAAACAAACTACGACGTCGTCGGCTCGCGTGCTCACCGAACCGCAGTCGATCGTGTCTATCGTTTCTGGTCTGTCGTTGGGAGCGACGAGGTGAGCCCTTATCGCGCTCGTCTTACACAGCAACTGACCCAACGATAACATGGCGTGTTTTTTCGGATACCGTAAAAAAAAAAAAGAATAAAAACAAAAAGACAACGACGAGAAAAAATACCACAACACAGAGAACGTTCGATGCGTTTGTCAGGTTAATATTTTATTGCAACTGTTTTTTTTTTCACCACACAGGAATTAGACAGACACGTTCACAAAAAAAATCTTACAAGCTAGGATCTTGAGCTCTGCGACCCACGACAGCAGATACGAAATCTGAAAGAGAAGAAGTTTCCGTGGGGCTTCCGTCCACTTGCATGACGTCCTCCGTGCAACCGGCCTGCAGCCGCGTTTCTACGTCGTCGCACGTTTCGACCTGCTGCGACACAGAGGTCTCCGCTACGCGCGCCTGGGCTTCGCGGTCCGACTCGTTGCGTTTGGCCAACGTTTTGGTCAACTCTCGCAACTCGAGCACAACCTTGCTCACGTCGCTGTCACCTAAGGCGTCCTGCGTGGTGCGTTTAGCCGTGCGCTTGTACGGCACGTCTCTGGCGATGGCTCCCAGCTCGTCGTAGTGTTGTTGTTGTTGTTGTTGTTGCTCGCGTGCAACAGAGCGCCTTGGTTGTTCGGGGTCGCCACGGAATTCGGTCAGCATGTCCCTTATGCTGCTCTTGATCGAATCCGCCATGGTCGCGTATCGCTGTTGGCTCTCGGCGCGCCGTTCGTTTTCTTCTCTGTTGTACTCCGTGGCTATCTTCCTACGTTGCTCTTCGCTCAGCATCGTCACGTCGAAGGGCTGGTGCGCGTTCGCTCTCTGCGACGACGGAACGTTACCGTAGTGCACGTTCATAGCGTCGCGAATCTTAGGGTCTGCGATCAGCTGTAACACGGACGCCGTTTGCATCGCGTTGTGCATCGGTTGCGATTGCGGTTGAGCGTGCTGTTGCAAGATTTTCACGAGTTCCTCCACGTGTTGTTGCGTGAGCGCCATGTTAGGATCGGACGCGGTTTCACCCGACGAGGCGCTCGCGGAATCGCTTCCGTCTCGTCTATCGGCGTCGTGAATAGGTCTAACGCTGCTGGCGTTCAGCTTCGTTCGCACGCCCGTTCGTCTAGTGAAGTCCTTCGCGCCGTCGATCGTAAAACGGACGTCTCGATCGTTCGGGTCGTTGGCGAAACGCGCGAGCATCCCGTTCTGCACCTTGAGAGCGTTTAACACGTCTTCGAGGACGCTCGCCTTGGTGGCTTGTTCCGCCATTATACCTTTCAGGGATTCCACGAATCCGGTGAGCGAGTTCATCAGCTCGTTTACGGTGTCCGCGTCGGATGGAGCGACGACGTCGCTCTCGCTCGCGTTGAGCGCTTGGTTTTTCGCGAGCGAAAACCCGAGTCGTTTCATGGTGGCCGCGCAGTCGATTTTGGACGTCTTTACACAGTAACATCCAGGTCTCGCGGGCAACGAGACCAAACTGCATTCCTCCGTCAGAGGTCCCGATTTGTTGTCGCCTACCGTGCCCAAGCTGAACCCCTTGTTGATGTCCGCTTCGACCACTCCGCGCGCGTACGGCGTGTCGTTCGTTGCCACGCACGCGTACAAAAAGGTCTTCGCGGCAGAACGACTGTGCACGTGCCAGTAACATCGAACGCGACCGATTTGCCTGTCGCGTTTGTGCATGAACAACGCGGTGCCGGGTTTGGCGTGGCACGCTCCGGAAAAGGCCAGTTCGTTGTCCACCTCGTACACCTTCTTCGATTCCGGGTACTTTTCGTCGGCGGAGGCGAAACCGTACACGCAACACGCGCCGACGAGAAACGTTTCGGACTCGCCCCGCGCGACGTCGTTCAAAGCCTTCGCGTAGTCGTCTTCGGTAGTTCCGTAACAGTCGGCGCAGAAGATCGGGACGAAGAGACCTTCGTCGAAACGCAAGGGTTCCGAGGCGTACTCGCTCGACTCGACGTACTTCACCAGCCTCAAGGTGGTCAGGTCTAGCGCGGGTCTCTTGGCGTCGCGCTCGGAAACCTTCACGTACGCGCATCCGTTCGCGACGCTGAACAGCGGTCCCACCTTCGAGTCTCTGTTCGTCAAGCGCTGCTCGGCTTCGGAGCTTCCTTTGCGAGACGCTACAACGCCGTCGTCGACCGCATCGCCGTCCGCCATTCTACGACGCCGTGTTGAATATGAGATTGTCGCCCCACAAAAATTCAGCGTCGAATGAGCGCAACTCGTCGACGGTCCTTCGCGACAAATGCGACACGTTCGAAACCGTACAAAACGGCCACGTCACCGTGATCTCGCACTTGGCTCTATCGCTCTCGTTCGCGTCCGAGACGCGCAGCAGCTCCGCTAATAGACAGGCCAGCTTATCCGCTCGCGCGAGCGATATCCTGAATATTTCACGTAGACACCCGCCGTTACCGAATCGTAAGTCGTTGGCCTTCGCGCGATCCCCGTACGGTGTCCCTTTACACCATTTACAGTGTTCGCGGTCGAGAATGCCCACGACGCGTTCGACGCGGGTACGGTGCAAACAATAGTCCTTTCTTGGCTCGAGAGGCGCGCAACAGACTTCGAGTAAGCCGCCGGACACGGGAACCACGTCGCTTTCTATGAAGCCCACGAAAGGGAACTCTCGGTCACGTAACGATGAGTAACGTTGCTGCTGCTGCTGCTGCGAACGATCGAGCCTCGACGAGTCGCGAAAGGAGTTTTCTGTCGTCGTCGCGTGCGACATCGCTCTCGCGCAACGAAACCGACGACGAGGAGTCGCGTAGCAGCAGCTCCTACCGCGACTACGCGCAAGACGATGTTTCGGACGAGCGCGCGTCTACGGCCTACGGCGGCTCCGGACGAGCTATCGGTAACGACAACGACGACGCACCGTACGAGTCGGACGACACGCAGAGCGTCGGGTATTCGCGCTCTTTGGCCGAGGCCGACGTGTTTCGCGAATACCCCGAACCGCGAGCGCAACCCGTCGTCGTCGAGTGCGAGAGAGACGACGACGACACTAGTAGATTCGTACAAAAGCGATATCCCATGTTGCACATGACGTTGAACGCGGCGCAGCACCCGGACCTGGTAGACGTGCAGTACGAGGACCGCGATTGCGTCTTGTGTAAGGGACTGGACAGAAACACGCAGGACGCCCTGAACGTACTGAGGCCCAACGAAGCGCGCCCGTATCTAGCGCGACACGGACACGAGTACACGGACGAACAAGTCAACGTGCACCTGACGCACAGCGTCGCGACCGACGACAAGGTCGTCGGCGTTCTCCAGAACATGGCGGTCGATTTAATAGACAAGTCGTACTCCCTCGCGAACGCTTCGTCTACGCGTATCATGAACCGAGTGACGACGCGCACGGGCCGAGCTTTGTTCGTACCGGACGCCGACGTGGCGAAGGTTCACAACGACGCGGTGAAACAATTCGTGTGTCTCGCTTCCACGTGCCAGGCGTTGCTCAAACACAAGCCGGCCGAGGACAGCTCGCGTTCGCTGCTGTGACTCGCTTTCACACACTCTCTATATACATATATAAAACGACTATAAACAATATATAACGTACGATACCGCGGCGGAAACGCACCGCGACGATGATGATAGCGTCGATGTTCGCGATCGCGACTGTGGCGTACGGTCTCGTTCGCGCGGCACCGGCGAAACGCGACGGTCAGACTCCGTACGGTTACGCACCGTACGTGTGGATCTCTACCCAGAAATGCGACGGCGACGCGAGCGAATGGTGTTTCGGCACGAGCCGAACGGGTTTCGCCCTGACCACGGACATCGCTACGATCGAAAGCGACGTGTGTACGCATTACTGTCCGGACAGGATATACGCAAAGTGGAAACGAACGAAGAACGCGATGGTCACGGAAAACGCCGTGTTAGGAGCGTACGTGTACAGGTTAGACAAGAACTCTTGCATCGGCGTACCCGGCGGGTTCCCGTGCTCGGACCGCGTCGTGTCTAACATACGATCAACAAAATCTCGATAATGCTTCACGCGACTAAAGCGAACAGAGAGTATTTCTTCGGCTCCGATCCCGCCGCCGACTGCGGCTCGGATCCTCAATGCGCCACGTACAAGCTGTTGCGTCGCACCTTGTACGCTTCGCCCGAGAACCGTACGTGGCCCGACACGGACGACGTTCTCGCCATCCGAAACTCTCCGTACGCTTGCATTCTGTCCTACATAGGGGTAGGAGACAGCGAGTCGTTGGGGTCGTGTTACGCGCAATTGGGGGACAACTGTTTTCACACGGGAGGCAATCGGTTTTGCGTCAGCGGCACGGACACGCACACCGGCATCACGAACGCGGACGCCGAAGCGTCGGCTCCCATCGCGATCTGCGAACTGTCCAGTTCGAAAGAGTACGAGGGCAGAGACGAGTCGAGCGTGCCGACCGCCGACGAGGTCAGAGATTTCATCGCTCCGTCCGCGTGCGACGCGACGGTCATCCCCGTCGAATTGTCTGTCGACTCGGAGGCGAGACTCTCGATCGACGTGGACGTGAGGCTGTTTCACGCGGTTAGCGAACTGGGACACGTGATAACGAGGATCCGCTTGAGAGACGTGGCGCGCGCGTCCGTTGCGAACGACGTGTCCGAGCTGGCCAAGTTTATCGCGCGCTGTATGACGTCCACGTACTCGAGCGCGCTGATGTTAGACGCGAGCGACTGGAACGACGATACCGCGTCGTCTAGTGGAACGTACAACCTCACCGGTTTCGCGTCTGCGCTAAGTTGGAAATTGAACGAGTTGAAGGTACGAAAAATATTCTTGAGACTGCCTACCTCGCGCAAGATTTTAAACGACGTGGATTTTGCGAGACTCGATAACGTCGACGCGTTCGTTTCTCCTAAGGGCACGGTCGATATGAACAAGACGGGTTATTGTCAAAACACGTGGACCACCGCAGAGAACGAGTCGGAAGACGGGCTCGTGTCGTACTTGCTCGCGGTCCTGAGAAAGAGGGTTCGTGCAAACAGGTTGATCTTCACGCTCGCTCTAACGGGCGGAATAAAGATAACCCCGCTCGAGCAGCAGCAGCAGCAGCGGCATCCTAGCCCGTCGGCCGCCTCGGTCGTCGGCAAACTCTCGTTGGCCGAAACGGAAACTAACACTGTGCTGAGGTGCGAAGAAGACCTGACCACCAAGTGCTGTACCGGCTCGAGCGTGGCGGTTTGGAGTCGGTCCGTGTTAGTGAACGTCACCGTCGCGTCGACGTCGTTCGAAACGTTGAAACGTTTTCCCGAACTGATCGCCGTGGCGTTCGGGATCAACCAGTTTGCGATCGCGCCCGTCGACTCGGACTTCAAGCGCGGCATCAGGAGCAACACGCCCGCGATCTTAGGCGTGACGTCTGCCGTGCACAGACTTCGCGATTGGAAAAAACAAGAGAACGCCGCGGATCTGACGGTCAACGCGAACCGCGCGCGCACGAGAAGCAAGCGATCCGCGACGTCGAACGCGGACGACGCGGTCGTCGGCCTGTCTCCTCTCGAGCTTCCCGACGGTCCCGTCGTCGGTCGACGGCACAAGGACCCGTCCTCGGGCTCTAAGAATTGTCTCGACCCGCAATACGCCGTGGGGTTGAACAACCGTATCGTGTGCCCGGGTCTCGTAGCCGTTTACGGAGCGCTCGGATTGTTCAAAGAGCCGTACAAGGAAATGCACGCCACCAGTTACGATACCATCTACGCGGCAAACGTGTACAATCTGGAATCGTGTACGCCCGGAACCCCCGTACGGAGAGCGCGCTTGTCCAAGACCCAACCGCAGATCGCCATAAACGTGAACACCATGATCAACACCACGGACGGTAACCATTACACGATAGGAATCTTAGACAGCAAGGAAATCGTCGAGTTCGTCCCGACCGTGAGCAAAGTGTGCGAGACGTACAACGTCGGAGACACGGAGCACAACATGAACCTGATCGAGGTGGACGACGGCTACGTCGTAAACGAAGAGCCCGTTATCGAAGCCGATCACGGGGTGATACTCAAACCCGTGGAAGCTATGTACTTCGTGTCTAATTTTACGCCGGGCGTGGACTACATAAACCTAAACGTGCAGTGCGTAAACTACGACGTGGGCGCGTTGCAGCCGTGTCTGATCGCGATATGCGGCGGCGACAGCAGTTGCAGAAAGGACTACGGACGGCTGTGCAATTCGGCTCACGAGATCATGAACGACGCGCGCCGAGCCGGCGAGATCATGAGAGAGGGCATCAGAGAGCTCGCCGTTCAAGAGCGCAAAGCCCGAACGTACGAAATCCCGGACAACGCGCCGTTTCCGTGGCTGGACCGACAGCAGCCGAGTCATAAGAGTCGCAAAAAACGCTTCGCGGGCCTCATAGTGGGTTCTGCGGCCCTGGCGACGGCCATTTACGTATCGAAACGCGTCGACGGGCTCGAAACGCAGATGGACGCGTTGAAAAACGCTTACACGACAACCACGGACATGATAGTCGAGGTCAGCAAAAAGCTCGACACGAAAATCTCGATGGTCAACGGGAGGATAGACGAACAAGAGCGTAGCATGCGCAAGAGCAACGCCATGGTAAACAGTAATTTTGCACTTTTGCGCGACGCGATCTTGAGGAACACCGAGGCCGCCTTGCTGGACACCAACGTCAAATTCTCCGTGATGGCGAGCTATCAAATGTGGTACGCTCAAATGCAAAGCGTAACGCATCAGATGATGCAAGCGGCGATGCACGTCAAGTTTATGGCCAGAGGCGTCGAGAACTGCCTTCGACAAATAGCCACGAAACGCTCGGGCAGTTGCCCGAGCGGCATGCGAATCATACAAGAGCATCCGGGTCTGTCGGATTTTCCCACGGTCGGAGCGGCTCTGTACAAAGATAGAAAACTGTTCATAGCGCACTCGTTGCCCAACACGGTGGAGAAGACCGTGGTCAGGGGACTGATACCCATGCCGAACATGAGCACGGACGGCGTGCCGTGTTGGCCCGATTACCGCGTGTGGCTGATCGACGGCCGGTTCTACGAACCGTCCGAATGTTTCGGAAAATACTGTTACAAACCCGAGCTGCACGAGAGGTACATACGGTGTCGCGGCAACTCGGACGAGTGCAAAACCGTGTGCGCGCCGTGTTTTCGCGGCATCTGTTACAACGGCAACAGAATCACTTGGATGCAAGGCGCGGCGTCGGTCGAGATAGAATCGCCTCCGTTGAGACCGTTTTCCAAGCCTCACATATCCGAGGGTCCGATGTCTTTCGCGGACCTGATAAAGAACGCGATCCCGGGCGTGGAAGAGGTCTCCGTGATAAAGGCTATCAACACGAGCGTTCGCCTGATCGACGTGCGCGAAGACCTGGAAAACATAACGCGAACCGTACACGAGTTCGACAGACGGTACGAAGCCATGTCAAACAACAGAGTCACGTTCGGAGGTTGGCTGTCCGGGTTCGCCAGCGATGCCGCTCTATGGACGTCCGTGGCCGTGCTCATGTCTTGGTGCACCGTTTTGTCAGCGAGTGTAGCGTATACGTTTTTCTGCGGCGGCGGTTCGGGACCGAACGTCCTTCGGTCCGGACGAAGCTACAAGTCGATGAAAAGACTATGACGAAGCGTTTGACCGACTCGAGAAAAGGAAACAGCAAACAAACACAAAAAAGTGCAAAATGTACAATGAAGACAAACAAACTTTAACGTGGATCCCAATTTTGTGTGTGTGTGTGTGTGTGTGTGTGTGTGTGTGTGTATGTGTGTGTGTGTGTTTATTATGGATATCGAGCTCTTGAGAAAAATGTACAATAAAGACAAAAACGAACTGCACCATGAGTCTCACGTGTGTTTATTGTGTACATAGGGGCTGGTTTTTCCCACATACAGGTAAGCACAAACGTTTGGCGATCACCATTCCAAGGTTAGTTGAACATAAAAAACTGTTTTATATAGGTAAATCTAGTCAAGCTCATCGTGAAATGATCCCCTCCAATACAACATCATCGTTACAGCCTCGTCCTCGAAAACGTTCCAGAGGAGACGTAAAGATCTCCGGTCGAGAAAATGTACTCTTGAGAAAATGTACAAATAAAGACAAAACGAACTGTATCGTGAGTCTCACGTGTGTTTATTGTATACATTGGGGGGGGGGGGGCTGGTTTTTCCCACATACAGGTAAGCACAAACGTTTGGCGATCACCATTCCAAGGTTAGTTGAACATAAAAAACTTTTTTATATAGGTAAATCTAGTCAAGCTCATCGTAAAACGATCCCCCAATACAACATCGTCGTTACAGCCTCGTCCTCGAAAACGTCCCAGAGGAGACGTAAAGATCTCCGGTCGAGAAAATGTACTATTGAGAAAAATGTACAAATAAAGACAAAACGAACTGTATCGTGAGTCTCACGTGTGTTTATTGTATACATCGGGGGGGTGGGGGTTTTCCCACATACAGGTAAGCACAAACGTTTGGCGATCAACATTCCAAGGTTAGTTGAACATAAAAAACAGTTTTATATAGGTAAATCTAGTCAAGCTCATCGTAAAACGATCCCCCAATACAACATCGTCGTTACAGTCTCGTCCTCAAAAACGTCCCTGAGGAGACGTAAAGCTCTCCTCCGGGTCCTGTTGTTGGATCCAGTTCGTCGTCGCTGTGGGACGGGGGCCTCCTCGAGGCGTCCGTTAGGAAAGGCGTGCCTGTAAAAACAGTCGGACCCGAAGGAACACGATCCGCGGCCTTCGTCGAAGTAGCGACAAGCTTTGGTTCCCATCTCGTCCTTGTACTTCTGGATGAGTTTCTGCTTGTCCTCCTCGTCTTCCACCCAGTACTCGCTTGGGATAACGATTTTCGAAACGATTCGACACTCCGGACAAGACTTGACGATTTTCCTCTCGAACTGCTTCACGCTCCTCCACTTGCGGATGCATTTCAGACAGTAACAGTGACTGCAGTCGGACAGGATACCGAAGCGACGCTCGCTCGGTTTAGACTTCGCGAACACTACCTCCATACAAACACCGCACGTCATGTCCTTGCTGCGTCGGATGGGAAACGAGATCTTCGTTTCTTTCTCGTGCGCTTCGGCGCGAGCCTTCGTGCGCTCGGAGCGTTCGTAGTCGTCCGTAGGGTTCATCGCCCGAAGGTCGCACGTATCCCCGTGGAGAGAGATACAACCGATCCCGTACCGACACAGCTGCTCGTTTAAGTCTTTGTCGGCCACGACCGAATCTCCGTCCGAGCCGTCGACGAGAGAGACGGAACCGTTCCCCTGCTCAGCTCTTCGACCGGAGTACTGTTGTTCTAGGCAAAACTCGACACCGCCGTCTCACGTTCCGAAGTAAGACGGCGAACCGTTGGGCTCGGGTTCTGACGGGTCGGCACGTACTACTGAAGGCAACGGACGAGTCTCGGCGGTTAGCAGCACTTCGTTCCTTTCAGGTTTACTACGTTCAAATCTACGGCGCTCTCCGAGCACACGTTTTACACCTCGCGGTTTCTGGTCCCCCCTAGGACATATTGCTGAAGTAGCGACGGTCGTCTCCCTCTTCGTACAGACCGGTCGCGAAGTATCGGCACGTTAGGTCTTTGGGCCGATCTTCCGCTACCGACGAAGCCACCGAAGGCGCAGCCGCCGTTGCCTCTGCCATTTTTTACTGTTTTTACGTCGACGCGGCTGAGTAAGGAACGGGTGGAGCTCGGTCACGGTCCAAAACTGAACGATCGGACGGTTACGCGATAGGCTCAAAGGTGGTCGGCCGGACAAGAGCAACGCGTATACGTGTTTTCTGCGGTGGTGGCGGTTCGGGGACCGAACGTTGTTCGGTTCGGACCAAAAGAAAAAAGCTACAAGTAAATAAAAATAAAAAAGATTACGACGAAACGTTAGACCGACTCGACGAACCTACACTCAGATAGTTAAAACGTCGTCGGACGAAACGCGACACGATGGAAGCGAAGTCGTCGTACGCTCCCGAAAACACAGAGTACCTGGTGCTGAGGACCAGCAACCAACCCGTTCCGCTCCAGGACGTTATGGCCTACGTACAAACCAAGTGTACACCGTACACGCATCTCGTATACACAGATACAATCTAGGTACCCGCATCGGTACTGAGACGAGGAGGAGGATGAGAAGAAGAAGAAGAAGAAGAAGAAGAAGAAGAAGAAGAAGAAGAAGAAGAAGAAGAAGAAGAAGAAGAAGAAGAAGAAGAAGAAGAAGGCGACGTGTTTTTGAGTACACCTTTTCCTTTTTGTTATACACGTTCGTCCTTGCGACCTTTGTATCGTGTTGGGTATGAAATAAAGACACTTTGTACGATTGGTTTTCCAACGCTTCTTTATTATCACATGTCGCTTTTGATTTTTTTCCTTTTGTTGTACACGTCCGTCCTTGCGACCTTTGTATCGTGTTGGGTATGAAATAAAGACACTTTGTACGATTGGTTTTCCAACGCTTCTTTATTATCACATGTCGCTTTTGATTTTTTTTCCTTTTGTTGTACACGTCCGTCCTTGCGACCTTTGTATCGTGTTGGGTTTGAAATTAAGACACTTTGTACGATTGGTTTTTCAACGCTTCTTTATTATCACGTGTTGCTTTTGAGTACACGTCCGTACCGTAACCTTTGTATCGTGTTGGGTATGAAATAAAAGACACTTTGTACGATTGATTTTCAACGCTTCTTTATTATCGGACAAGCACGTTTATTGCATTTGAACACACAAGGATGAAAAAAAAAAAAAAAAGTGTATGTCGTGTTGGGTTACACGATGAAATAAAGGACACAGTGTACGATTTGATTTCGACTCTTCTTTATTATCACACAAGCGTCGTATTGCTTTTTGAGTACACGTTGTTCTTTTTGTTGTACACGTCCGTCCTTGCGACCTTCGTATCGTGTTGGGTATGAAAATAAAGACACTTTGTCCGATTGGGTTTTCAACGCTTCTTTATTATCGGACAAGCGCGTTTATTGCGTTCGAATACACGATGAAAACCGAGTACGACGACAGTAGCAGTCGCGTAATCGTCCGGTGTTGCGTTCGCAGACGTCGACCTTCTCTCTCTCGCTCTTGACACACGTCCACTACGATCGACCCGTACGGCACGTTCGTCGATGCGTGGCACGTTCATACGACGCACTACGTCTCGTAGAGCGCCAGGGTCTTGCTCGACACGACCGGTCTGTAATGGTCGTTCGTCAGGGTAAAGTAGAGACGTGAACCGTTATAAACGGGATACGAACGTTCCGTTATAGGTCGAGAGTCGTGTCCGTGCGCTTTCAGGATCAAAACCATTTCGTCTATCGATAGCCATCGATTAGTACGCGTAAGCTCCTCGTACAGGTTTTCGATGGTGTGTCCCTCTTTAGCCATAGAGGCCATATACGCGGTAACGTATTCGTCGTCTGGATGCGTCCTCACGTACGCGATCAATTCGGTTACGAACGTTTGCCGTTGAGCGTCGATACCGTCAGACCTCGTCTTGTACATTAACATTTGCAACGTGTGAAAACCACAATAGTTGTCACCGGGAACGACGAGTTGTACGAGTCCGTTCAGATTCAGATAAGCGCTCAGGACGGTCTCGTCGTTCTCGCGCCCGGCCGACGACGCGTCGAAAACGTTCGGGTCCCGAAACGCAACGTTCCATCCGTCGCGCCACACCAGCGCGCCCGGCGCGCATTTATACGGGACGCGTGCGTTATGTACCACGTAAACGTAGTCGTCCTTTATCACTTTGACTTTTAGACGATACATCATGCTCGCCACCGCTACGATCGGCACGAACTCGCTTTCGTTCGTCGCGGTAGAAGCGAATAATTTGGAGACGTCGTTGCAAACGTCCAAAGCGCTCGATCTACAATCTACGTATCCCGAGATCGAATGGATCATGACCGCGAGTCGTTGCGGAGTCTTGGGTTCGCGCTGCGCGCTCGACTTTGTGCCGAACAGGTCGAACAGAGCGCCGATCAACGTTTTCGACGCGAACGCTTTGGCGAACGGTTGTTGAGTTTCCGATTCCTCGACGTTCGTTTTACTGTACTCCATCGAGCTCACGTCGGTTACGCGTACGGCTTGTATCTCACACGGATCGTTCGAGTCGCCGTACGCGTATTCCGCGGCGCACGTGCAAGTCGATATACAATCCTTTACGCGTACGCGAGATTCGTCCGCGGGCTTGATCACGTCGAGACCTCGACACACGCTCACGAATTCTTCTCCGTCGTTCGCTTCGCTAGCCTCCGCCGTCGAGAGTTCGGCCTCGGTCGTGGAGAGTCCTCCCGTTTGACGTTCGACCGAGGCGTCCTCGGTTTCGACTCGCGGTTCGATTGTCGTTTTCGCGCGGGCGCGTCCGTCCTCCTCTAAGAGTTTTTCGTTTTCGGCTTCGTCGTCCGTTCGTAGTCTTTCGCCATCGTCGTCGTCGACCGCGTCCCCTAGTCGTTTTACGTCGCCTTCGTTATTTAGAGACGTCGCGAGGATTTCGGCCATGCACGGTTGTCGTTCGACGTCCGTAGTGAAGAGCGTGTCGCACCACAGATCGAAGTCGAACCCGAGCTCGCTTTGGACGGCCTTAGCGACGGGCCTGTCGGATCCCCGTCGTAACGTTCCTTCGACGGTGCTGTGCAAGTCGTTCGTGAGACGGCCGACGTACGACGAAAGCGGATTCGCGGCGTCGGCGGCTGTCGGGTCGTGTTCTTTCACGTACCACTCGGTCCTCGCGTCCAGCGCGTCTTTCACCGTGCGCGGAAAATACGTTCGTAGGCGCGCGACGTACGGCAACTGAGTCCACATCGCAGGAACGTACAAATGAGCGACGCACAGTCTCTCGCGCTCGGGGACCACGGGTCCCAAAACCAACTTTAGACACTCGTCCAGATCGGCTCCCCGATACGCGCGCACGGTACGTTCCCTTCGCTCGATCTCGAACATGGATACGACGCGCTTGTCCGCGTCCGAGCCGGCGGCGCCGACCTTTCCCTTGAGTCCGGGCACCGTGTGTACGGCGCACACGTACACGAAAACGTACCACGCTGCGAAATACAACACGCCAGCGTACGTGACCTCGAATACGTCGGAGTCGTTCTCGTTCTCGTTCTCGGGGGGTTCGGTGTGCTCCGAGAGCACGAACCTCGTTCCGCACGCCGCGAACGCGAGCGCCGTGGTAAAATTCACAGACCTGTCCGCGTGACAATCCGAGCGAGTCGTAAAACAAGGTAGGACGCCGTTACGTAAAACGTTCTGTACGTCTCTGAGGTCTCGATCGGCGATCGCTCCGGCCTCCGCGAGCGTCAGCAACGGGGCTAAAAAGTACTTTCGATAATGCGCGCTCGAGACCCGACACCGCGGGCCGGTCGCCATCGGGAAAAACGAACGCAACGTTTTGCGATCGATAGAACGCCATCCGCGTGCGAGCAACTCGAGCAAGTACGCCGGAGAAGGCGAAGGCGGTACGGCCAAAGCGGCGTGCAACGAGTAACAGGCTCTGGTCGAGTTGACGAACGAAGGCCAGACCTTCCCCACGTACTCTTCTACCTCGGGAACGGAAAACTCGAGATCGTCGAGCGCGGATTCCGAGACTCTCGGGTAATGCGCCACGAGCGCGAACCGCACGGTGCCCACGTCGTCGGCTCTCGCTTCGCGTTTGTCCGCTACGTTGACTAGCACGTCGACGGCTTTCGAGATGTTTTCGTAATACCGAGATTCGACGGCGTGAGACGACGCGACGTGATCCGTCGCGGAGTGCGTGGAGGCGTACGATAAAAGTTTCACGAAATCCACCTCTCCGTTGTTCGGCTCGGGATCCGCCTCTCCGTCCGGGAGCTCGTACGATTCGGAGGGACGTTTCGATGCTTCTTCGTCGTCGTCGTCGTCGTCCACGCGGACCGGGAGGTGGTCGATCGCGTACAACGCGACGGCGCAACGTATGTCGCGCGTGTTCGCACCGTGCCTCTGGTAAGCGACGGCGTGCGCGTAAACCGTTCGCCCCCACGATCCCAGCCCGTTTACCGTGCCGACGTCGTGTTCGGCGTGTATCAGGCAGAGCACCCAACAAAGTTGGATCACGGCTTCGTTACGCGTGAGCCAGTCGCAGAGACGAGTCGCTTCGACCGCGGCAGACTCTAACAGGAACGCGCACATGCACCACACTCGCATCTTGCAGTCGTCGCACAACTCGTTGTTCTTCAAAGCGTCCTCGGACGTCCGTACGGCGTTCACCGCAGACCACGGAGTATAGCCGTGTATTCTCATGAAAGTTACCACGTGACGGAGAAGCTCGTCGTCGTTGCGTTCGCACGCCGCCGACGACTTGCACTTAGCGATCGAGGCGAACACGGGCTTACCCGTTACGTCCGTGGGTAACAGTTTGTAATCGTACGTTTCTTGAGCCCAACCTCGCTGCAACGCGTTGTTCGTGCCGCGGCTGCGTTTGTACTCGTTCAACCATTTCGATCTCAGCACGTCGTGTAAAACGGGCGCGAGTAGACCGTCGCACGCGAACGGCCCGAACAGATCCACGGCCAAACTCGAGCTGCTCCTGTCGTCTAGGAACCTCGAAGCTAGATACAGCAGACCGTCGTCGTTTTTTTGTTCGAGCACGATCCTGGTCAACAAAGGCAGGTTCACGCACGCCGACGCCGCGGATCTCAGTCTGCGAACCGAGTCGAGAACGTGTTTTTCGGAGCCGAACCACGTTCCGTTCCGCGACACGCAAGCCGTGGTTCTTTGGCTCGAAACGTTCACGATCGCGTCGTCGATCAGAACGTGAAGATCTCGCAAAGGCTCTGCGAGCGCACGACCGTGTTCGCTCGGAACTCCGTCCAGGTACGCGAGCATAACTTTGCCTCGCTCGTCGTCGCGTATCTGTCGGTGTGCGGCACGCGCTCGTAACGTTCGCTCGTTCGTATCGGACGTGTTACAACACGTACATTCGCCGACGGGCTCTTCTCGCTCGCTCGTGTACACGAGCCAATTGCATAACGCGTCCATGATCGTGTACGTTCCACTCCTTTCTTTTCTCCCTATCCTCGCACTCCCACACTCCGGTGTCCTCGTTTTTTTTGTGTGTGTTTTTTTTTGTTCTTTGGGCGACTCCGTTTTAGTACATGCTTACGGTTTTTCACACGAGCCCGTCGTAACGCGCTCTGTGTTGCGCGGTCTTCAACCGCGCGTTGGCCCGCGTCAGTTCCGACGTGAGAAAACCGTGATCGCGGTTCGCTTTGCGCAATTCGGATACGAGCACGCGTCGCTCGTGCAACAGAGTCTTGATCGACAACCGTCCTACGCCCACCAGCGTTTCGAGTACGGCGACGTCGCTGCGAATCTGATAATACAATTCGGACATGTACATGTCCCATCCCCATTTGTCGGACTGAGCGTCTAGCACTTCGAGTAACGTTGTCACGTAGTCTTCTGCGGTGGCGCACGCGTCCACCTCGTCGTCGGCCTTCGCGTTCGCGTACGTCAGGGTACCGTCTATGTCGGTCAGTATAGTCAGACATCGCGCGCTCACGTCCTGAGGGTTCAGTTTCTGGATCTTTTGCGCGATTCGAGACACGTACGCCCTCGCTTCGGACCACGGTTCCCCTCGCGTCACACCGGGTCTGTCTTCCGTCAACTGAACGAACTCTAGTACCGTCACGTCTCCGGAAACGCGCCTGCACATGTCGTGCCAAACCTGCACGTATTTCACGTACAAGTCGACGAACCTGCCGAGCACCATGCGTAGGGCTTCCGCGTCGTCGTAACAAGCGCTCAGAGCCTCGTGCACGTTCGCGACGCCGTCGCCTTCGGGACGATTGTCTTTCTGCACGCGCGTGCCGTGTCGGCAGCTCGCTAGGCGAACCATCTCCGTAACGAGAGCGTTACGTCCCAGAGTCGCCTGTACCATGTAATACAGGCGTTCGTCGCTCGAATCGGATTTGAGTTCCGGGTACCTCTCCAAGACCGTCCTGAAGCCCAACATCAGTTCGGAGACGGTTTTCGTGTATTTGGCTAAGGTTTTCCTGTACGTCTCGGACGCCGTTCTGCAATTTAGTTCGTACGCTTCGCATTTCGGGCATTCGGTGAGGCGAGACAGCGAAACGCTCTCGCGCTTCGGAAGCGAACGAGGCTCGTTCTGAGGCCAGCGCAAGCATTCGCGGGGTACCACCACGAGCGTGTTCACGGCGCATCGGCGTTGCGCGGCGTCTTCGTTTCCCGTCATCGACATGCTTTCTTCGCTGTCGCTCTCGCTTGGCGACACTCGACTCTCGTCTTTTTTCACGGGCTCTTCTCGGCCGCTCAAACTCAGAGGAGTCGTCCGCACGCAGTCGTCGTCGTCGTCGTCCTCTGGCATTTCGACCGGGGCGTCTTTCGAAGCGACGCTCTCGTTACCGTCCACCTGCATTTCGCTATCTTCGCTCTGCGCGTATTTATCGAAGACTTTCTGTAACGCCGCGCGTGCGATTTCATCCAACGAGCTCGAGTCGATCGCTTCGGTGCGACTTCTGCTGCTACGCCACAAAGAACCATGACCGACGTCGCACATGGCGGCCACGACGGTTCTCTTTGCGTCAAGGCGCGCAACGTCTCGAATTCTTTAGCGCGGATGTGCGACAAGTATATCTTTTACGTGTACGCGTGCTTGAAGCGTAACGTCTCGCAGTTGAGCGACGAAGAAGTAGATCAACTACGGGCGCCTTACGACGCGTTGTGTCTCGATATAGATCCGACGTGGTTGAAACGTTTCAAAACCAAGTGCGACAAAGTCAGCCGAGAACGAGCGATCGGCGCTTGCACGCTACGAAAGGAACGTGTCGTTTATAGACAACGGCTGCCGTCGGGCGTGTCCGTCGTCGTGACCGAAGACGGTATGTTGTTGCAATACGAAGACGCGATAGGGCGACGACGCGAACTGTCCGAGTTGCCCGAGCGAGATCTGCGCGCGTACAACGACTCGACGGTAACGTTCGAAAGCGAGGCGTACCGCGTAGCGACGGCTTCGGCGTACGATTTAGCTTTGTCGTTGTGCCGCGACGGAACGTCCGCGAGCGACTGCGCGAGCACGAGCGTCGAATGGCGATATCGCTACGTCGTCACGGAGAGCGACATTTGCGGCCTGCGCGTCGTCGACGATCGCATCTACACGGCGAACGGAGTCTATCTTTACGCGTTGCTGCTTTCGTGGAGAAGGTCGCTGTGTTTTACGTTCGACTCGACGTGCAGCGAAGACACGGTCGTGACTCTGTGCGGCTTGGCTTTGGGCGACCCGGCGTTGGGAGTCGACTACTCCGTTTGTTGTAACGTGACCGCGCTCGATCTGAATCTCGATCTCAGGTACGTGGAGCCCGTGCGGTGCCGCTCGCTTCGCGCTGACGAACTCGAGCGCTTTCGACGAGTAGGCGCGTCCTACGACGCGCCGCTCGACCGTAGCCGGACTTTGACGACCGTCGCGGATCTTCCGCGGCTCCCGTGCGCGTTTTCGATCCTTTTGGATAAAGACGACGTGCTGATCATGCGCCACCTGTTACGCGACGCGATTCTGGTCGTGCCGAAAGAAAGATCGTCGGCCGTCGTCGCGACGGACCTCGTACGAGCGACGCTCGACGATCGGTGTTGTAGCGCCTTCGTGACGGAGTGGTTTCCGACCGACCGCGCGTTAGTCGAGATAGACAACGGCGTCCCGGGCGCGCCTCGCATGTTGATCGCGAACGGACCTCCTCGCGGTCGGTCGTCGCGATGCGACGGTCGTTCCGTACGAGCGAAAAAGTACGTGGAATATAACGAGCACCTCCCCGACGGTTTTCGCCCTCTGCGTTGTATGTTCGACCGATCGGTGTGTCTGTTGCCCGACACGATGACTATGCAGCTACCCTCGGACTTGACCCTAGACACGTGCGCGGCCGTTATGTACGCGCTCTCGATGTTCTGTTCGCTCTCGAGCGCGAAGCCTTTCGATCTGGCTTTCGCCGACCCTCTGAACGCAGCGGAGTCGTTGGCTCTGTTGGCCACGTATCTGTCCGTTCCGAAAGATTTCTCTTTGCTCTCGGTAAACCGCGTCCGAGCTTTCGCGAGCGACAGCGAAACCGTGTCCGTCGTCAGACGTCGTGTCGCGAGCGGACGTTGGCCCCACGTACCGTTGAGCGCGATATCGTTTCCGGACGACGAACGCGCTATATCCCAAGAGCTAGAAGAAGGAATACTCGAGCGGAGCGGAGCGACCGCTGCTGCTGCTGCGCAAACCACGACAAACGGCGAAGCGCTTCTCGACGCGTCTCGAACGGCCGACGTGCCGTCGGCGTCGACGGACAACGTCGTCACCGTGACCGGACACCGCGTTTCTGTGGGCAGATTCCACGAGACGAACGGACGCAACTTTCGCGTGTTCTACATCGGCGTTCGCACGTTGGGCACGGACAACTTGAACATTCTTCGGGCCAGCGGTTTGTACTCGGGTAGACACGGACGGCAGCGCGTATCCGTCAGGATTCCTACCACCGAAGGCGTCGTGTCCGATTCGAGTTTGACGGGCGCCGAGTCGTATCTCGTGGACGACGCGTCCGTAGTCAGTCGCGTAGACGAGCTACGAGCGGTCCGGGTCGCGTTAGAGCGCGAGCCTTGTTTTTTCCAGCTCAACTATTCTCACGCGGACGCCGTCGTGAGCCTCGAACGCGAGTCCGCGACGACGCTCTCGGAAATCAACGCCGTGTCGAGACTGGAACGCGCTATACGTAGCGAAAAAGCCGTGGGTTACGAAGAGTCACGACTCGCGCGCTTGTACAAGGCGTCGCGTACGCGAATGCAACGCGTTTCGATCGACGTCGAGATCGCGCCGCCGGTCACCGACGACCCCGAGTTCCGGCACCCTTACGCGAGAGCGTGGCTCGTAGGTCCGCGAGATGAGAATTCCGAAACTACGCCGAAACGTATAGGAGACGGACGATTGTTCCCGTGGGTCGAAATAGCGAACGTCCCGGACGACGCCGATCTGGACGACGACGACGGGTTGTTGTCGAAACCGTTACACGAATACAACTTGAGCCTCGTGGCCGAGAACGCGCCCAGTTCGCATTCGCTGGCCAGAGCCGATCGCTCCGTCGGCGAGCGCGGGTTCGTGTACGGCGCGTTCGTCGACGAGGCCGTTCTGTTAGGTCACTGCGTGCGGCTCTTAAACACCAAGGGCGAGAAGAGAAACTTTGACGTTAGCGCCTGTCTGTCGTATTTCTACAGAGCCGTGCACCCTTGCGTTCTCGATCTGCGCGTGGGCGACGTGATGTTAGATTACGAGTTCGCCGTGCACGGCGCCGACGTCTCGAGTCCCGTGTACTCTTTGCTCAGTCATCTCGCCGCCGGTTGTCGCGTAGGCTCGATTCCGAGCGAAAAGTTGTTCGTCTTGACCAGACACAGAGCCGCGTCCGTGTGGAACCGGGGAACGGACCTCGACACGTTGTGTCCCACCAGACACAGGATAAACTTGATAGGCGCGTTTCTGTGTTGTCACGACCACAGGCTGTCGCGTTTGCTCTCTAGATGCTGTCGTCCGGAGCCGATCGCAGCGCGCGAGTTAACCGAAGGGTCGGATCTATTGCGGCTCGGCAACGAAGAAGAGCTGCTGTTGAACGCGTACGCGAAAACCCTCGGATCCGTGTACGTCTTCGAACGAGTTTCGCGACCTGCCAAAATAAGAACGAGCTTAGGCGACTGGAGTTTGTTGAGACTCGCGAGCGATTCGTCGGCGACGCGAAGACCCCCGGGATTCGCCGTCGTCGACGGCTACACGATCGCGTTCGCGTCCGAATCCCCGTTGTTTCATTTGCGCTGCCGCGGAGCTCTGGTTCACAAGTTAGAGTCCGTGGCGATAGTGGTCGACAGCGGTTCGATGTTCAGAATGGACGTGTTGACGAACGAAAGTCCCGAATGGCCGATCCCCGCGTCGCTCGAACGTCCGATAAAGCGCAGACCGAAAGAGGTCGTGCTCGAAGAGATGTTCATGCGCGAGGGCAACAGAGATCCGTTGGACAACGCGAGCATCGCGAACGCAGACTCGTGGGCGAAGGAGGTTTCGACGCGATGGACGTTCGAGAAGGCCTCCGACGATCCGTTCGACTGGGACGTTACGTTACCCGTCTCCGACAGTCTAACTAGCGTGGGTCTCGGCGTGCCGGAGTCGCGTCGGTTAAGGTGGTGTTTCGGCGAGCCGCCGATTTGTTTCGACTACGAGTCGGCGGATTTTCCGATCCGCGACGGCGATCCTCTACACGCGACGTCGCTTCGCATAGAGCTAGACTCGCGGTTGGCCAGATCGCGTAATTCGGACGAGTGGAAGGGGTACGATTTTTTGTGCTCTCGCGTCTTGTGTAGCAAAGACGAGAGGACGTGGAGCAGAGGCTTGTGTAAAGTCACCAACCTAGGTCTAGACGCGTTCGAGGACAGTTCCGCGGTGCCCATGTCTCACCTGATTACCGTCGTAGAACCGGGACGTTGGTACGCGACGAAGACGGGTTCGACGCGACGGAGACGACGAAGCGCATCTGCGACCGACGCGCGCGTCAGCGTCGACGTGTGCTCTCCGCGCGATTTCGTAGGTCATCTGGCTAACGTCGTACTTTCGGGTTGCGTGCACGAGGATTTGGAAATACGATGCCTTCGGCCCGGACTGTTCGTATACGTACAATGCGCTTTAGCGTGGTTCGCCGGCGCGACGGGTCCGTTTAGATCTCGCGACGTAAAAGTGTTTACGCCCGAGAGCGACGAGGTTACCGAGTACTGGACGTACGCGTTAAACGCGGACCTGGACGTGGTGCGCACGAACCGAACGAGTTACACCGTCTCTACGTTCTCTGCGAAAGGACACGCGAAAGAGCTGGATATGTTTTTGGACTCCTCGCGCGCTACGCTACGAACTAAAACGCTAGGCGATCTCGTGCTCCACTCCGACTCGCGATCCGTGAGCTTAGCGACAGCGCGGAAGGACCGAGGCGTTCACGTCGTAGCCAAACGACCGTCGGCCGAGACGGACCCCGCTCAAACTCGGACCGGCGACGTGGTCTACTTGACGAACGAACGCTCGCTCGAGCGATACTGCGAACTCCGCCGTATTCCGCGTGGCGTACGGGGGCCGGACGTTTGGACTAGAAACACAGCGTGGTCTCAAAAAGATCCCGGTTCGTTTTGTCGTACCGTCTCTAAAATGAAGTACAGATGGGAATCGGGTGCGTGCGGTGCTTGACCGCGCC
Source organism: Garcialebias charrua (assembly GCA_038048925.1). Classification (NCBI taxonomy): domain Eukaryota; kingdom Metazoa; phylum Chordata; class Actinopteri; order Cyprinodontiformes; family Rivulidae; genus Garcialebias; species Garcialebias charrua. The sequence continues at coordinate 52,804 of JBBPBX010000644.1, forward strand.
GCTGCGGCGCACGCGACGAACCTCTATCCGTCTCTACTTTTAAAAAATAAAAATAAAAAGAGACGACGTAAAACACACACACCCCCCCCTTCCTCCGTTGTCCGCTCGCGATCCGCGGTGGATAGGACTCGGTCTTGTACGTCTCGGAATGGACCGGAGACCACGCGCTGGTGGACGAGACGGTTCCCGGGAGTCTGGAGTCGCTGACGAGCGTAGTTGCGACTCGACGATCGCCGCGCTGTACGATTCAGCGTGCAAAGCCAGAATAACGGGAGCGCTAGACGCTCCGCTACGGAGATTCGCGGCCGCGTACAAAACACCCAAGGAGGTCGCGCTCTCGCCAGAGATACCCAGCCAGCGACAAATAAACGAATACACCCTGTGGCTCACGATAGTGGGAATAGAACGGCAGTGGGAGATCGCGAACGCGTTCGATCAACCCCTGACGCTGACCGCGGCCACGTCCGAGTACGCTAGCGTGTGCAGAGACTTCATGCTGGGCACGTACGACGGTTGCCTAAAGTCTTTGCTCAAGCTCGAGAGATTCTTGGCTTTGATGCTTCGGTATCCGGTGTTGCCCAGAATCGCGGTCGACACGAGAGAATGTCCCGAATGTTGTTTCGAGACGATCGTAACGTACGACACCTGGGAGGACGAGCGAGCGAGAATGTCGTGCTGTCATTTCACGCTTCGCCACGAATCGTTTCCGTCCCGAGACCGGAGCGTGGCTTACTGCGCGAGCGAAAAGGAGCACGAGGAAATGATACACCTAGACCCTTGCGAAGACTCGATCGTCGCCGCCGCCGCCGCGCACGAGTCTTCGCAAACGCGCGACGGTGAGACGCGCACGGCTTTGTCATTCGTCGCACAATTGGACGAGCTGAAGCGTAAAGACGAGATACGTAAACAAAAATCGTTAAGCAAAGACATAACGCGTCGACTGCGCTCGTACGTACGCAAGCTCGAGGAAATCCAAGCGCCCAGATATCTGAGCTCGTTCCCGATCGCGTGCGTGTGGACGCTCTACGGTTCGCTAAACAGGAGTCGAGAAAGAGCGAGCGCGTTGAAGCGGCACGTGCCCGCAGACACGAACCCCGACGTGCTCTCGAACGAAGTCCGCGACCTGCGCTCGCAGCTGAAATCGGTGGCGTCCACTAGCACGAACGACAGAGTGATAACGTTCGTGCGGATGGCCGTGGCGTGTCCTCTGCGAAGGTACGACGCTAGGTATAACGCGATAGCGGAGCGCATCGTGCTGTTCAGACACTTGACGTCGTGCGGTTTCTCCGTGGAAGTGGCCGCGAGCGTTCTGAAACTGATACGCTCGTGCAAACGCGTAGCCATGATAGGATGCGATCTGTCGACGGGGATCAGCGAACAGCTCAAGAAAACCGTCGATCCGACAAAGTACAACGTAAAAATCGCCACTCTGCTGTGGGTCTTTTCTTACATAGCCACGTACTGCGCGCTCCGCCGACTAGATAACGGTTGCGTGCGGATGGGAGACGACCCGGTCGACTTGGCTCGCGATGGCATATACGTATTCGAGCAAGAGCACGTCGGCTTTCGCGTATCGAGCGCCGGACGAGACGATGCGCCAACTACGAGGTGCGCCACTGCCTACATGCCGTTCGCGAAAGTCGCGGACGTACTTGCGCTGCGAGACCTCGTGGAAAAAGAGTTTTCTCGATAGGACGCTCGCGAGCGACCCGGAAAGTCTATACGACACGCTGGTGTATTTCGGACAAGCCGTGTTGACTTCCATCGTCAACATGGATTGGAAGCGACGGGCTCTCGCGGAAAGCGAGCGGGAAACTACGCGCGATACGACTAACGTCTATCGAGACTTGGAGAAATACTACATGGACGCAATACGGTATCGCGGAAAGACGACTAAACCTCGTAGAGACCGCGTCCGACGGTCAATCGAATGGAAGAAACCTGTTCGTCGTAAACGCGACGCAAATAAAAAAAATGTAAAATAAAAAAAAAAAACCTTTGTGTCCATTACTACACGCTTCTAATTCACCTAACTGTAACAGATATATGTGAATCCTGTATGTGTCAGTTTGTTTCTCACGTATACCTTTGTACGAAACGCATTTGTATCGTGACTGCAATGTATCTGTTCTTGGTCAATAAACTTTGGTTACGTTCCTTGTGCGGTCTGGTTTATTTCACGAGACTTTTACACAACGGTGCTCGCGGTGAACGTTAAATGAATAGACAGTGACACAAACGGAGTAAGAAAAGTTTCTGCTTTATTCACAAAACACAAACACACGGACGAGTCGACAGTGACACAAATCCAGTTTAAAAAAAATGTTTCTTCTTTATTCACAAAACACAAACACACGGACGAGTCGACAGTGACACAAATCCAGTTAAAAAAAAAGTTTCTTCTTTATTCACAAAAATACATCACACGAAAGAGAAAAATAAAGGGGAACGTGCATATGTGTCAGTTGTTTCTCACGTATACCTTTGTACAAAACGTATTTTGTATCGTGACTGCAATGTATCTGTGCTTGGTCAATAAACTTTGGTTACGTTCCTTGTGCGGTCTGGTTTATTTCACGAGACCTTTACACAACGGTGCTCGCGGTGAACGTTAAATGAATAGACAGTGACACAAACGGAGTAAGAAAAGTTTCTGCTTTATTCACAAAATACAAACACACGGACGAATCGAGTAAGAAAGGTTTCTGCTTTATTCACAAAATACAAACACACGGACGAATCGAGTAAGAAAGGTTTCTGCTTTATTCACAAAATACAAACACACGGACGAATCGAGTAAAAAAAGTTTCTTCTTTATTCACAAAAATACATCACACGGAAGAGAAAATAAAGGGGAACGTGCATCTAATTCACCTAACTGTAACAAATATGCGAATCCTGTATGTGTCAGTTGTTTCTCACGTATACCTTTGTACGAAACGTATTTTGTATCGTGACTGCAATGTATCTGTGCTTGGTCAATAAACTTTGGTTACGTTCCTTGTGCGGTCTGGTTTATTTCACGAGACCTTTACACAACGGTGCTCGCGGTGAACGTTAAATGAATAGACAGTGACACAAACGGAGTAAGAAAAGTTTCTGCTTTATTCACAAAACACAAACACACGGACGAGTCGACAGTGACACAAATCCAGTTTAAAAAAAAAGTTTCTTCTTTATTCACAAAAATACATCACACGGAAGAGAAAAATAAAGGGGAACGTGCATCTAATTCACCTAACTGTAACAGATATGCGAATCCTGTATGTGTCAGTTGTTTCTCACGTATACCTTTGTACGAAACGCATTTGTATCGTGACTGCAATGTATTTGTGCTTGGTCAATAAATTTTGGTTACGTTCCTTGTGCGGTCTGGTTTATTTCACGAGACTTTTACACAACGGTGCTCGCGTTGAACGTTAAATGAATAGACAGTGACACAAATCCAGTTAAAAAAAGTTTCTTCTTTATTCACAAAAATACATCACACGGAAGAGAAAAATAAAGGGGAACGTGCATCTAATTCACCTAACTGTAACAAATATGCGAATCCTGTATGTGTCAGTTTGTTTCTCACGTATACCTTTGTACGAAACGCATTTGTATCGTGACTGCAATGTATCTGTGCTTGGTCAATAAACTTTGGTTACGTTCCTTGTGCGGTCTGGTTTATTTCACGAGACTTTTACACAACGGTGCTCGCGGTGAACGTTAAATGAATAGACAGTGACACAAACGGAGTAAGAAAAGTTTCTGCTTTATTCACAAAATACAAACACACGGACGAATCGAGTAAGAAAAGTTTCTTCTTTATTCACAAAAATACATCACACGGAAGAGAAAAATAAAGGGGAATGTGCATCTAATTCACCTAACTGTAACAAATATGCGAATCCTGTATGTGTCAGTTTGTTTCTCACGTATACCTTTGTACGAAACGCATTTGTATCGTGACTGCAATGTATCTGTGCTTGGTCAATAAATTTTGGTTACGTTCCTTGTGCGGTCTGGTTCATTTCACGAGACTTTTACACAACGGTGCTCGCGTTGAACGTTAAATGAATAGACAGTGACACAAACGGAGTAAGAAAAGTTTCTGCTTTATTCACAAAATACAAACACACGGACGAGTCGACAGTGACACACATAGAGTTTTTAAAAAAAAGTTTCTTCTTTATTCACAAAATACATCACACGGAAGAAAAAAACAGGGGAACGTGCGAGTGATTCATCGCACGTGTGTCCACGTCCTGCATTAATCTAGATCTTGGAAAACGTTAGAAGGACACACTTTTCGCTTTCTGCTTTTCGTGCTGTGGGCTTGCTCGCGTACGGTGTCCGTCTCGTCCGTACGCCTTGTACGCTCGTCTGCTGCTGCCGTGAGGAGTTCGTGTTCCTGGAGTCCGGCGGAACCGTTTCGTGCAGACTCGTCCCTCTCCTCGTCCGCGCGTGTGACACGTAATGCAGATTTATCCGTGTCGTCCTTATCCGCAACCTCGTCCACGGTTACCTTCTTCAGATAGTCGTTCAGCGCTACCTTGATTATCGTAGGCAGATATCTAGACGCTACGTCGAAGCGTTTCACGCGTTTCTCGAAAGCGGTTCGATTCGCGTGTTGATGTAAATAGGTCGATAGCGTGGACCACTGGTTGTGTTTAGTGAACCTTTTGTCGAAATACATATTCACCAGAGTTTTCACATCGAACGTCGTACACAGTTCGTGGTGCAAGTACGGAAAACAACACAGCGTGGCCATGATGATCAGCACGTAAAACTCGTTGTCGTGCCTCTCGAATTCTTGGTGTTTGCACACGACCCGTCTCATGAATCTGCAGATGATGTCGCATCGACTTTCGAACATGCTGCTCGTAGCCACCGTACTTCGCGTAACGATATCTCTGATCGCGTCCGAATCCGCGTTCGTGGTCTTCACCACCGAGCCGGCCGCGAGTTCTTTGGCTCGCTCGATCACTACGTTCGTCCACCGCGAAGGGTCTGTTCCGTGAGGACAGTTGTACAGCGTTTTGCGTCTCGTGACGATCTCGTAGTCCTCGATGAATTCGACGCTCGTCAACGTAGCGAAAAGCGCTATCGATACAGGCAGACCGGTCTTCAAGATAGGTATGTTCACGCACATGTCGAGACTCTGAGATTTAGTTTTACGCGCGTCGAATAAAGATTCGTACTCGCACGACGTAGAGTCTACTTTATTCCGCGAGCGGTACGAAGAGCCGTATTCCGGCTCGGGTCTACGAAAGGACACGAGATCTAACACCGGACACTCGAAGCCACCGTACTCTAAGCGATCGACCATTGTAAATCGTAGTACACATAACGGGTGCGCAACGGTGTACGGTGCTGTGTTTCGAGCACACGTAACCGTCCCTTCGTTCCACGAACGTGCATCGAGCTTCCACGCAAAACGATACCCACTGAGGATCGTTTATTAACAACGTATGCGAATGAGTCATAGTAGCGTCTCGAGCAACGCGCACGTGTTCGTTTTGCTCGAGACGCTCAAACGAAACGAAACGAAAACAAAAACTAATATAAAGATAGAGACGCACGGTTTTGTATATCTCAAGACCGCGTGTCGTTTTTTATGTATCCGCTACAACGTATCGTGTTCTTATAGCGTGTGTGCCGTTTTACGTTTGACTCGTCTAACCGTTCTTCTGTTTTTCTTTGTGTGTGTGTGTGTGTGTGTGTGTTTTTGTATCCCACAGGCAAGCAGAGGACAAAGCGCAGATCTGATACTAGTGGACGAAGTAGGCTTCGTCAATTCGAAAGTTTTGCTGGCAGTGTTGCCCAACATAGCTTTCAGAGGCCGAAAACAAGTGCACATAACCAGCCACGTAGGCAACACGCCGTGGCTCAACAAAGTCTCGCACATTCGCAAAGACAACGGGGACTCGGCCTACCACGTAATCTCTCAGAGTTTTAAGTGCGGCTATCATTCCAAAGACCCCGGCTTGACGTGCGTGTGCCTAGGAGTTTACTGTCCGCAGCACATATCCGTCGACGTTCATCTGAAAGATTTGATGAACATGATAGTGCCCAGAGGTTTCGAAAGCGAAGTCACCGGTAGCAGCAGCACGTCGTCCGCCGACGTGAAAACTGATAACACGAACCCTTTCGAAGAGTGCGTCCTGAGCAGATTCCTCACCGACAACGTCTTGACGCTGACCGAGCTCAGAGACGAGCGACTCGAGAGAGCTTACGTGTGCATGGATCCCACGTTCGGCGGTGGTTCCATGTCGTGCGCCGGGGTATGCTGCGCAGTGGAACTGTCCAACGGCCGATTGGTGGTGAGTATGGTTATCGTTCGTCCGCGTTCAGCCCGCGTACCACGAGACCTTCGAATACGTACGCGTAGTCCACCGCGTCCGCGTAGCGAAGCGACGACGCAGGAGGAGCGGCGTCGAGATCCCTTTCTATGTCTAAAAGTTCGCACACGTAAGCGCCGACTCTGGCTTCGTCCTGAAGCGTCAAGGACGATTCCGTGTCCACTGCGGCGGACGACAACGTGTGTAAGACGAGGCTCCACGTTCTGCACGAACACGTTACGCGGGACTCCAGTTCCACGATCCATCCGGCCATCGCGGTAGCCACGAGCATGCGAAAGTCGCGTACGGCCCTAGTGCCCTCGTACGCTTTTAAGACGGCCGTGTACCTCAGAACGCTAAACCGAACGCTTTCGGCCGCAGCGAAACAGGCCAAGATCATCTCGTCGTGACTTCTCCAACTGTGTTGCGAAACGCAGGCTGTCACGAAGTACCGTGGCACGGCGCTTCCTAACGACAAGGAGACGACCGCGCTTAGCTCGTCGGAAATCGTCACGAGCGGTTCGCTCGAACCGTCGTCGGAACCTCGGTATTTGGCCATCAGCGCGTTGAGTACCACGATCTTAGCGGACGAAAACGATACCGTCTCGCAATACGACGTTTTCAGTTGCCCTTTCGTCATGTTGGCGTAAAAGGTAACGTTACGGTGAAACGTGGTTACGGCTAGCATGTACTCGTACATCTCTATCAGCTCGCACCATACAACGTCGCGTAACGCGTAGATGTACGCACGAGCCAGAGTGCACGTTGCGCACAACATTGCATATTCGATCGCTACGGTGTATCGCACGCACTTACGCGTCTGGTTTTGTTTTGTTTTTTTTTTGTTTTTCTTTCCTTCTTTCTTCTTTTTTTTTCTTCCCTTATGTCTTCTTTTATTTTTGTTGTTGTTCCTAGATCCTGACTCTGGAGGAGGTGGACATACAAGACCTGGAGCAAGTAACTCCCGTCTACGCCGCTTTGATTTGTGCTCACGTAAAGTTGATGAAGATACTGTTGCCTAGAGTTTCGTGGAAAGAGACTCCTGTGATCGTAGTGTTCGAACAAAACACATACGTCAACGCGTTGGCTGACGTGAAAGGCGCTGTGGAACAGTCTCTGGTGTACTCCGGTGTCAAGCTCAGATTTTATAACAAATGGTCCAAGAACAACAACAAATACATGTTGGGTAAACACGTGAGTCCAAAAATTAAACTAGAAATGGTACTGGCTACGGTTTCGGCTATACTCAAAGACACGCTGTGTTATTACGACACGATAATGTCAGTGGGATGGGCCGTATTGGCGGAAATCACCAAGCGCAAATCGGTTCGGGATCGTCTCGGCCACGGGACGAGCTACTCGAAGTCGTGTTGGCGACAACGCACGAGATGCAACCGCGCGAACGTGAGCGCGTTCTCCGCGTTCGACCGTGACAACGTGCACACGAGCAACGTAGAACTCTCGATGGAAAGACTCACCGATAAAATGCACGCGGAACAAGGTAAAATGTTACTGGGTAAACTGAGGGAGGAAATGGCCATGGTCACCATCACAAAATCGCCAAAGGGCACCAGTCTGGTATCCACCGGTGGAAAGCGGTCTGTCGAGGGTCGTTACACTCGAGACGACATGCTGTCGGCTGTCCTTTTGCTCTGTCATACGAGAGACGAAATACACGCGGGCGACGCTTCTGTGCAGATCCACGGAGAGCCGTACTACAAGTGACGTCGAAGGACTGTAACGACGTCGCGAACGCACGAACAGACGCGGGGGGACGACGAAGGTGTACACTTTTCGGTTTTGTTTTTGTAAACCGACAAAGTGAATAAAGACAAGGTTCTCACCGCTTGGGTTTGTTGTAACGTTCTGAACTCGTTTTATGTTTTCTGTAACAAACCTACAAAAGACACACTGTGTGAATAAAAATACGGTTCTCACTTGTTTGCGTTGTCACTTTCTCAACGCGGTGTATGTTTTTCTGTCACGGTGTAAAAAAAGGACACGCTATGTGAATAAAGATAAGGTTCTCGCTTGTTTGAGTTATCACTTTCTCAACTCCTGTTATGTTTTCTGTAACGAACGTACAAATAAAGACCTACTCTATGAATACAGATAAGGTTCTCGTTTGTTTGCCTTGTCACTTTCTCAACTCGGGTGTTATGTTTTCTGTAACGAATGTAATAAACAATAAAGACCTACTGTGTGAATAAAGATACGGTTCTCGCTTGTTTGCGTTGTCTCTTTTTCTCAACACGGTGTATGTGGGTTTTTTTTCCTGTCACAATGTAAACAAAAAAGGACACGCTGTGTGAATAAAGATAAAGTTCTCGCTTGTTTGAGTTATCGCTTTCTCAACTCCTGTTATGTTTTCTGTAACGAACGTACAAATAAAGACCTACTGTATGAATACAAAGAAGGTTCTCGCTTGTTTGCGTTGTCTCTTTTTCTCAACTCAAGTGTTATGTTTTCTGTAACGAATGTAATATTAAAAAATAAAAATAAAGACCTACTGTGTGAATACAGATACGGCTCTCGCTTGTTTGTGTTGTCACTTTCTGAACTCGGTTTCTGTTGTTTTGTTACAATGTAGCAAGAGAAGAGCCAGCCTGTATTAGACGATATCCCTGTATTAGAAACCACCAGGAGCACATCGTGCAAATCCGTTATACTTTATTGATGTATGCAACACAGAATTTGGTCAACCGAAGAGTAAACAAAACAAAAAAAACCAACAACACCAGGACCGTATCGTGTATAACCATTGTATTTTATTGATGTATACAACACAGTATTCAGTCAACGTAAGAATCGTAATGCGAACATGCTTGTAAGGACGAACAAAAATAAAAGTTGTGCAACGCTTAGGCCTCTATCGAACCCCCCCTATGCGTTCACGTAAGACTGTGTCGTTATAGTCCATCACTTGTACAATCCGTGTAACTTGGTATCGTACACGTTAGGACTAGCTGATCTTCCAGACTTCGCACAGTGGAAGCCAAGCATCCAATCGGGTCCGCAGTGCACGGTGGGGCTGTCCGGTCTTCGGAACTTTGTACGATCGGTGTCCGACGTCAGCTCTGGTCCGCGGTGCACAGCGGGGTCGTCCGGTCTTCGGGATTTTGTACGATCGACGTCGAGCGTCAGCTTTGGTCCGAAGTGCACGGTGGGACCGTCCGGTCTTCGGGATTTTGTACGATCGACGTCGGGCGTCAGATTTGGTCCGAAGTGCACGGTGGGACCGTCCGGTCTTCGGGACTTTGTGCGATCCGTGTCGAGCGTCAGATCTGGTCCGAAGTGCACGGTGGGACCGTCCGGTCTTCGGGACTTTGTACGATCGGTGTCCGGAATCAGCTCTGGTCCGCGGTGCACTGCGACACCGTCTGGTCTTTGGAGCTTTGTACGATCCGTGTCGGGCGTCAGGTCTGGTCCGCCGTGCACGGTGGGACCGTCTGGTCTTTGGAACTTAGTACGATCGATGTCGGGCGTCAGGTCTGGTCCGCAGCATCTCACGCCTGTTTGTTGTCGAAACGCAGACTCGACTCTCGGTTCGCGTTCCTTGTCCCGAGAGACCTCGGGTGTAACGTCGAGTCGAGTCGCGCGATACGACGGTTTTTGATCGCACGCGTCGTCGTTAGCGGAGCGTACTGTTTCTCCGTGGTGTCGGTGATACTGTTCGACGCAGGTCTGGTAAGCGGCGATGAACTTCGGTGGTAGACGGAGACGTTCCAGAAGGTTCTTCGGGAGACTCATGAACAACTTGTAATCCATATTGGCGAACGTCTTCTCTTGGTCCACGAATCCGTTGTTGAGCAAGAACACGTACACCTCGACGTCCGTTGTCGACAAGTCTGAAAACTGACGCGAACTCATGTTCTTCTTTTACAAAAGAAAAATAAACGTCTGCGACTTCACGTAGCGTGAACACAACTGACCGTTTTTTGACGAACCCGCGTGATATATATATATACACTCGTCATTAATAGGAGCTTGAAGCATCATAGGTGGCACAGCGAAAAGTCTGTAGCCCGAGACCATTTCACAAATCAGCAAAAGTTTCAGCGTTACAGAGACTGGAAAAAAAAAGCAAAAACTAACTGTGTATCTTATGCGTACCAATAAAGGTGTGGATTACAAAGAAAGTCTTGTCTGAACGCACAGCGTAATGCTTCGAGTTCAGTTATATGTCTTACACACACACACACAAGCGATTCTCGTCTAACTGATACAACCTACATATTCAGGTTGAAGGGAGAGTGGGGAGAAGAAGAAGAAAAGAAAAAAAATAAACACTTGAGACAATACATCGGATGTTGTTTTACGTTGAAGGAAAACCTTTATTCGCTTGCACAATACATAGGTAATACAGCTGTATATGACACAACACAAACAAAAAAAACAATCAAGTGGGACTGAAAACACACGAGGACTCGTCCCGTTCGGTTTTCACAAACTCGTACGCGTTGCCGCTGTTCGGTTCGGTCTTTACAAAATTGTACACGTTGTAGTTGTTCGGTTCATGGATCCGGAACACCTCCGATACGTTTGTATCGTCAGAGCTGTTTTCGTTCTTGTGTTTTCCGTTGTCCTTTGTTACTACTACGGTTTGGTCGAAGACGGCCTTTGACCAAAAATCGTCGTTTGGAATAAAGTTGCTGGACTTATCGTCGCTTTGTTGACGAAACGCGTACGGCTCGGCCTTCGCGTACGCCTCAACGTCGGTGGTCGTCTCGGCCTGTCTCGGCGTCTTTCGTCTTCTCTCGCGTGTCTCTTCCGTCGTACATCGAATTGGGTCTAGTCGATTTATACAATCGAACACGGCGTTTTCGTAGGTTTTAAACATGGTTTCTTCGCCGTTGTGGTTTCGGGTACAAGTATCGTCGTGTCTTTCGGTACGCGTATCGTCGTGTCTACGTACACATTGGCGTTCTAGCATTTGCTTTACAACGTCGATAGATTTGCGCCGTAAGTTCTTGACGACGTCTAAGGCTTGCTCGTAATCGCCGGCTGCGTCGGCGCCCATGTACGCCATGAGCTCGTGGTACACGGAATGCGCTTTCCGCAATTCCAGAATGTACTCTTCTTCGCGCCTGAGCTCCTCGGCGGACGGCTCGGTCGAGCGCGTTTTCATTCGGTCGAAAGCGTTATTCGTGCGGCTCGCGTCTGGACGGTCCGCTTTAGTCGGATCGAACCTTTCGCCTGTAATACCCGGTGCGTACGCGGTCACTTCCATAGGCGAATCCTCACGTTTCGTGACGTTTGTCACGATCGCTTTTTCGTACGCGCTGAACAACGGCGAACGCTCGCTGAATTTTACGTCTGCGCGCTCTGGCGCGTCGACGAACGTACAAACGCGAGCCAGATTTTCGCTCAACGCTTTCGCGGACGCTCTCGACGTTTCTTTTAACGCCTCCATCGCGTTTTCCGGATCGGGAATCGTGTCTCTGGTTATTTCGTTCATTATTTGACGATACGCCGTCTGTATCGTTAGCGATTCCTTCTTATACGCGCGTGCGTTTTCCCGTTCGTTTTTCAGATCGGCGGTAATTGTTTCGATAGCGCGTTTAAACTCTTTTTCCGTTTCGTCGTGCTTCTTCTCGAGTCCCTTGTGTTCTACGGTCATCGGTTCTTGTTCGGTGTCCAGGCTCGCGATAGTCTTACGAATCTCTTGATCGTACGCGGACAGGGACTCGGTGGGACCCGCGAGGCTATCGTGGTCGATACCGTTTCGGCGAACGCACGCGTTTCGTATAAGCGTGATCGCGTTTGTCACCGAGGCGTCTAATGTTTGCGCGACGTTATCTAGGTTCAGGTTCGTTCGACTCGTGTCTGCGAGGAGCTTCTTTTCCAGTTCTCGCACCGTCCGTTTATGATCTCGCAGGCGCTCGCACTCGCGTTCCTTTCCGCTCAGTCGAGTCGAGATCTCGCTTATCTCTACGTCCTTTTCGTTCGCGGCTTCGATGAGCTTTTTCCGTTCGTCGTTCAGTCTTTCTTTGAGCTCTCTACACGTCTCGTGCAAACGTTCGTTTCTTTCCATCTGAACCATAACCTCGTCGGACCTCGTCGTGCACTCGCGTTTGCATTCGTCTAGTTCTCGTACCACCGTATCAGTCGTTCGCTGTAACGCTTCGTTTTCCTTTACGAGTTCTCTGTGCTCGGTTTCGAGTTTCGCCGCTCGTTCCGTGGCACCTTTCGTTTTTTGCGTGTGCTCGTACGTGCTCTTTTCGTATTTCTTGGTCAGTTCGTTGAACGTTTCGGATTGTTTGGAATGTTCGTTACACATTTCTTCTCTGAGCAACGATATAGTATTTTCTAACGTGACTTTGGTCGACTCGTACTCTTTCGTCAATTCTTCGATGGCGTTTTTGTACTCGGACGCCTCGTTTAGACGTTTTTCGCGTTCCTCTTCTCTTTGCGCTCGTACTTCGTCCCAGACAGATCTTTGCGCTATGACGACGTCCAAGACGTTCGAGACGACTTCGCGAATATCGGACCACGCGTTTAGCACGTGTTCCACGGCGATAGCGTCCCTCGGTGCGCTTTCGTCGTCAGCGTTCTGCAGCGGGACGCGAACGACGTCTAAGAGGCCTGCGGATTTTGCCCGCTCGTGTAAGTCGCGAGCCGCTTCGGCCGTGTCCACGATACGATCGAGCAACAGTTCTGTCGCGACCACGTCGTCCCAAGTCTTTAGGTAGCGATTGGACTCGTTCCCCGCTAGCGACTCCTCGCGAAAGTTGCATAACGCGACGTTGTAGCTACCGCACATTTCCATCGCCAACTCGAACAACTTCTGGGGCGGGTCGCCCTTCGACTCTCGATCCTCGAACCACTCGCTCAGCTCTGGGAACGTGTCGCACATCGATTGTATTCTGGTCGTCGTAGAACGGTGTACCGATGGCAAACGTCGACGCGCGTCCTTCGGCGAGTGCTCCGCGCGCGTGTCCGAACGGAATAACTTTGCTGTGATAGCCAAGAGCTTCGCATGTGAATCGGGCCCACAGCGATCGTGAGACGGAGGCTTCGTCGCGACGTCCGTCGTCGCTTCTCGATTCGTCTCCGCGACCGACATCGTGGTCTCGGCCGCCGTCGGTCGTGTACGCTCCTTCTTTTCGCCCGTCGGAGCGCCACCACGAAGCGATCGCACGTTCGCGAATGCGAGATTCGTCTGTTTTTCCGCTAGCTTCTTCTTCTACTACTACGAGACGTGGGGCGCTCGCCGAATCGTACGGTCGTTTGTGGCTGAGACAATAATACTGGCGTTCGCACCCGGACGCGTTTACCAAGCAACACAACGCGGTGCACGCTCGACCGCAGAGTATCCGATCTATCTGATCCACGGCCGAGGTTCGTACGGTTTTCGCGTGACGCGCGTTCGTTTCGTAACTGTGACCGCACCGTTGACACAGTTCCGAGCGCATGCGTTCGAAATCCCTAGACTCCGCGGAGACTTTCAAAGTAGCGAGCGCGCTCTCTAGACGTCGGGACCAAAGATCGTGCGCTCCGCAACATATTGCGCCGAGCACGACGGCCCAATACGGTGCGCGCACTTCGTCTACGAACACGATCGCCGTAGTCGGAAACCCTCGTTGTATCTTCAGTCCCGTCTCCGTCAAGCTCACGAGGATCCAGTTGCAGTTGGGTCCGCCGTTCTCGGGCACGTCGCGCGACTTCCCGTCGAGACTCGTGTTGTCGCCCACCGCACAAGACGCGTAGCGCGTCCCGGGGCGATGTTGCCACAATACGTGCGTGCCCCACACCGTCGGACCGAGCGTAGACGTTGCGTCGCGAACGTCTCCGAACGCGAGACGTCGTGTTAATAAACTTTGGAAATATAGAACTTTCGCCGCCAACGGCATACTCACGGCCGCTAACGTGTCGCGGAGCATGTGCGTTACGAGCGCCTCTCCGTCAGACCCCTCGCAATAATACATGTTACGCAGGCTTCTGTTCACGTCGTTGTAAAGTTCCGATACGACGGCGTTGGGATCGTAACCTTGTACCGAGACGCTTTCGCCCTGTACGCTACACGGCGGAACGACCTGCGATTTGATCCACGCGAACGCCGGACCCGCCAAAGCGCACATCGACGTTAAGGGTTGCTCCCTCGTGGCGTCGCACCAATGCACGACGGTGACGAGTCCGCGTTGCGTTCGATCGTCGCTGTAAAACACGGTGAGCACGATCCAATCGTCTACGGTCGAACGCGTTGTCGTGGTCGGAATGTGGTACAGTCCGTCGCGAGCGTCTTTCGTTAACTTGACGGGAACGGGTATTCTTTTTTCGATGTCGAAACGAGACACTTGTACGTATTCTACGTCGGATACGTTGTGGTCGCGCGTGAGACGCACCAGTATGTCCCAATCGTACGTGTCTCGAGTTGAAACGCGATCCATTTTTTCGGAGTGAAAAAGGAAAACGCACAAACGACAAGGGGAGGAAAAAAAAAAAGAAATTAAAATAATTTTTTTTAAAACAAAAAGCTGTAGCTATACGGACGCGATACGAGCACGTCAGTTATCTACCACGACCGACGGGCGATTTTCAGCGGCGTTGTTCGACAACGATACGACGACGGGACGTGGAACTTCCTCTCCGTGGTGTTCGAAATGTGGATCGCGCGCGACGGTAGCAAAGTCCGTTTCGCGAACCTCGTCGCGCGTCTCTGCGCGATCGCGTAATTCTACGAGCTCGAACGTAAGCTCTTTCGCGAGAGCGTTTTTTTTGGTTTCGCCGGTCGATCTTTCGTCGGAATCCTCCGACGCGACTGGATCGCTTCTCCTCTCGTGAGTCTCTGTTGCTCGATCGCAAAGACGATCGTCGTCACGGACGAACTCCTGTGACTCGACCGGCTCCGACTTAGATTCTCGAGCGAGAACGTCTTCGACTTTGCCTGAAGAGTCGTCGTCGAAACTCTGGAACGTGACAGGGTTACGCTCACCGTCTGTGGCTTCGGGTTCGCCGACGGTTCGTTCGTCGTGAGGAACGTGAGAGAAGTCGACATCGGACAAGCGATTTCGCGTCGTGGTACACTCGAGCGTATCTAAGTAGCGCGGATCTCGGATCTCGCCGTCGTCGTCGTCGTCGTTGTCGTGTTCGCCCCTCGTATCTCGACCGTTGGTTTCTCGCACGGGAGCTCGAGACGAAACGGGTTTTGGACACGAGCGGAGCTGCGCGGCTAGGATTTCCGCGACGACCTTGGGGTTTTCGCCGTACGCGTTAGTCACGGACAGATATCGAGCGACGTTACTACATTTGTAACTATCCGATTCTTTGCGAGTTCGACTCCTGGTTCTTCTCGCGTTCTGGCCGTAGGCGCGCGAAAGTATGTCGTGTAACGTTTCGGGCGACATTTCTTTCACCGCTCTGAACAAAGCGAGCCTATCGACCGGATCCATCGCTGCTGCTGCTGTGCGCGTTCGCGCACGTAACGCACCGTGAATACAACGTTTGCAAATCTACTAGCACTTCGGAAAACACCGTCCGCGCGCACGTCGGACACGACGCGTACATCTGTTTCAACTCGGTGTAAGTGCAAGTGTTCGTCGTGGGCGTACTCAGCGGCACGTTGATCACGGCTGCCGAGCAACACGACGATCGAAAGGACATGCTGTCCGAATCGAACTCCACGTCGATGTTCCTAGGGTTACCTCGAACTTCGGACGAGTGAAACGTTTGGTTTTTGATACATCGCGAGCATCGCAAGTCACCCTCGCGTCTGACGTCGCGCGTGTTCTCGTAGGGCTGCGGGATCAGTATTATTTACTTGTGGTTGTGGTCTACCCAATTGATGTGACAATTGAGAACGCCGTAGAGGAGCATTTGCGTACTCCGTTTAAGCGTCCGTAACTTGTGATACTGCTCGTCGCGAACGGCAGCCAAGGTCTCTCGGAGCTCCGGTATGCACGCGGCGGCTAGTTCTAACGGAGCGTCGGTCGTGTACGCGGTAGCCAGCGAGAAGTACGCGCTCAGGCTCCAGGACGACTCGAGCGTGAGCGCCGAATGACCCTTGTTCTTCACGGCCTGAAACGCGCGTACGAGCTTCGCGGAGTACGACTTGCGTGCTACGCACGATATTCCGATCTTCGACCGTTTCGCGTCGCGCTCGTTTAGAGCTTTTCGCGTGCGTTTACTCGCCGCGGAACAGCGCGGATCGCAGCGACGTCCGATGTTTCTGGCGCTCGGCGTCGTTCGTTTGCTACCGCGTAGTACGTGGGAATTTCGAGCCCGCTCGCCGAAGTTTCCTCGCTCTCCGTTGCAGCAGAACGGCTCGGCGTCGGACGACCCTATAGCTGCCCGGACCCTTATAAATTCGGCTCCGATCGCGTTTATCGCATTCGCGGCCTCTTCTTCGTCTAAGCGCAGCACTCGATGCTGGTACGCGTAGAAGTCCGACAACAAAGCCAATCGGAGTAACGGTTCGCAGTCGGACATTCGCGACAGCTCGTCTCGACGCGGCACTTCGATACCCAAATCTTTCAGCGCCTCGGTTATATCAGTCCACAAAAAAAGACACACTTCGTGAGCGTCTCGACACTCGCGAGGTTTTCCTTTGATCAACAACATCCTTACCAGCTGCGCTCCCACGTCGGATTCGGACGTGGGCTCTTTTTGTCTGAAATGGCGAACAATACTAAGCGAGTCAAGGTAGCTCTGCAACAAGAGGCTTTTTGCGTAGTTACGGGACCGCACGACTCCTGCGTCGAATACTCGTCCTGTTGCGTCGAGCCCATCGCGCCCGTGATTCTCGAGTCCCCCGTCGTGCTGCATCTCTATTGCCCCGAGGCTTTCCCCGACAAAGTGGTGAAAATACACGCGGAGCACTTGGGACACTTCCTAGCGTTACAGAACGTGCCTAAAATCGACGCGGAACTAGAGGCTAAGCTTTACGAAGGACTGTGTGCCCATCTGACGAAAAGAAAAGTCGCGAGGGTGTATCGAAGTCTAGGCCACGTTGACGACGGCGCCGACGATTTCCGACCGCAGGTGTTCGCCAACGTAACCCGCAAAAACGTCAAGGACGCGCTGAAGCTCGTCCGAAAGCTGTTGGAGCTGTTTGACTTGACGGAGCTCGGTCAGCAGAAGATCGCGTACAGTAAAGACAAAGAGCCCGCTCACGTGCTGTTTCTAGCTTTGATTCAATTTCTGGTGGTGTTCGCGACCGTCGTGATAACGGACCAAGACTTGGCTACTATATTGAGCGTGGCCTCCGCCGTGTTCCTCGAGATAAACCACGGACACCCGTTGTGTTCGGCGACCGTTTTAAAACCCATGTTTATCCCGTACTACAAGCAAACGGACGATGGCGACGGGTGCGCGCGTAAGCTCGCGTACTACAAGTTGTTCACGGGTTACGAGTTCGACGAGACGGGACACGACAAGGTCGCGTCCGACGACACGATATCTTGGACCGAGCACAGCATATTGTCTCGTACGACGGGTTGTTCGTTGGAGGAGCGCGAATCGACGCGGTTGTGGTTCGCCGCGCCTCAGTTCGGAGACAGGCTGTTTCTGACCAAAGACGAAGACGCTCTGCTGTTGATGGGCGGCCAAGCGAACGAGAAGTCTACTACGAGCGAGAAGTCTAGGGCTATCGCTTCTATGCTGGTGTCCGACAACGTGTTGGCCTACGTACAGTGCGCGGTGTTCGGAACCATCCGCAACATGTTACCGTGCCGCGACAACAACGACTTGTCGCAAGACGCGATGACGCAACTGAACGGTTCGATGAGCGCCTTCAAGAAAGCCTTGCTTCATCAGAGCTGCGCGTTGTGGACTCACGTGCGAGCGTCGAATAACAGTTGCCTGTCGGTGACGGGCACGGGCTTCGCGGGACAAACGAAGGGTTCCGTTTTGGGATTCGGTCGCGTGTACACCGGACCGGAAGACAAACGACTGCATAGCACGTGCGACTTCGGACAGTTCACCTCGGTCACCTTGGGCTTAGCCGCGTCTACCGTGGTGCGCGACATGCTGACGATCGCGTTGGACCCGAACTACAAATCGCATCGGAACGCCGTCCACGAGTTTTTGTCTAAACCTTACGAACCTTCGTCGTCGAACGCCAGCGAAACGAGCGGAGACGTGCAAATGTACGCGAGGTACAACCACTGGTTGAACAAGGGAGAGTTTACGGAGGTCGCGAACGTCAAGTGCGTGACCGATCCTAGGTACAACAGTAAAGTGCATACGAACGCGCTCAACGCCGACAGCAAATACCAACTGACCGTGTCGCACGGCGCGCTACCGATGTGCCTCCTGACGTTGACCATGACCCTTCGGCAGACCGCGGTGATGATAACGGGGTACATGTGCGCGGAATTAGCCAGAGCTTCGTACGCGAACAAGTCCGATGCCAACGCCGTGTGCAGCGCGCTCGAAAATCTCGTGTTGCACGGAAAGTTCAAAGACTCGAGCGACGAGCAAGGTCGCGTCAACACGATGAAGGTGCGCTACGGCGAACTGCTCAAGTTGTCGGGTCACGTCTTCGGCAAAAGCAAGTACCGGTGTGCGTTGGACTCCATGGAATGGTTCGACGCGAACGAACCCGAACTACCCGACTACATTTGCAAGTCCTTGGCCATGATAGGCGACACCAAGCGAGCCGTCGAAAAAATCATGAGGGACCAGATGAAGTCTTACAACCGAGTAGTGTTGTTGGACGGGGACAAAGTCATGACCATGACGAACATGTACAAAAACGCAAAATACATGGTGCACGCTCCGTTGATGACCACGGCCTCCTTGACGTTGTTCAGCCAAATCAAAAGCACGAGTCGTTCGTTGTGTAAACTGGCGAAACAAAACCCGTACCGAAGCACGTACTTTTGCGTGAGAGTGTTTTCTAACAGGTGCGTAGACGTGAGCAGGTTCAGCAGAGACAAAGAAGGGTGCGTCGAGAGCTTGATGCGTAAGACGAGCACGATCGCGCAAGCGATGGAAACCATAAAAACCGAAGTGTCCTACGTTATGCCCAGAATCGAACTGAGGCGCGTCAAGATGATCGCGCCCAACCTGAACGAAGCCGAATTCGCAGACTTGATAGACTCGGTGAAGAGAAACTGTATCGAAGTTACGGGCGAAGAAGACGCCTCGGCTTCGACGGTCCCGAGTAGAAAACGTAGCGCCGAACCAAACCAGGGAGAGACGAAATACAAGAAGACGTACGAAGCCGAAAAACCGAGCGGTTCCGGTGCAGACGATGAGATGTTGAACATATTCGAGGGCAGCGACTATGACACGATGCTCGAAGATTCGGATTGAACAAAAAAAAAAAAAAACACGTCTATGTTCCGAGCACGCTCCTCCGTAAAGCGTCCGTTTTGTATCTCGTGTAATGTGTTTGTTGATGTTTGTGTAACAGGTGTTTTTTCCCCCACCTCCCCTCTCCCTTAACCGTATTGTTTCTTTACGATGTGTACGTTGTATACTAAAGTGAACGAGTCAATGTAACAAGTGTAATAAAGACTGAATAAAAACACGTTCCCCTTGTTGACTGTGTCTTTATTTGTAATCGCATAACGATTGTTCACCTTGTCGAAGTTTTCTTTGTTAACATTCACACAGCGCTTCGTATCAGTACCTTGTCGAGGGTTTCTTTATTTTGCATTCACACAGCATCAGTGTTACGCGACGGCACGTACAATAAAAAAACAAGTACAATAAAAACAAAATAACGTTGGGGACACACGACCCCCCTTCGTTCGCGGTTTCTTACCCGTAACGCATTCGTGTACAATGTGTAATAATGTAAACGAGCCAATGTAGCGTGGAGATGTGTTCGTTGATGTTTGTGTAACAAGGTGTGTCTTTATTTGTATTCACACAGGTTTCTTTATTTTACATTCACACAGCGAGCCAATGTAGCGTGTGTACTAAAGACTGACTCGAAACATGTTCGCCTTGTTGATGGTGTCTTTTCGAAAATACGTTCACCTTGTTGATGGTTTCTTACCCGTAACGCATTTGTGTACGCTGGAGCCGATGTAATAAACGAGTCAAAACACATTCGTTTCGTTGACTGTGTCTTTATTTGTATTCGCACAGGGTGTCTTTACTTTGCATTCGTACAGCGCTTCACCGTAACGTTGGGGACACACGTTCCCTTCGTTGACGGGTTCTTCTTACCTGTAACGCATTTGTGTAAACTGGAGCCGATGTAATAAAGGAGTCGACACACGTTCCCTTCGTTGACGGGTTCTTCTTACCTGTAACGCATTTGTGTAAACTGGAGCCGATGTAAAAAAATGAGTCGAGACACGTTCGCCTTGTTGACTGTGTCTTTATTTTTGTATTCACACAGGGCGTCTTTACTTTGTTGACTGTGTTTTTATTTGTGTTCGCACAGGGCGTCTTTACTTTGCATTCCCACAGAGAGCCAGTGTAACGTTGGGGACACACGTTCCCTTCGTTGATGGGTTCTTCTTACCTGTAACGCATTTGTGTACGCTGGAGCCGATGTAATAAAATGAGTCGAGACACGTTCGCCTTGTTCACTGTGTCTTTATTTTTGTATTCACACAGAGAGCCAATGTAACGTGTGTAATATGGAGCCGATGTAATAAAATGAGTCGAGACACGTTCGCCTTGTTTACTGAGTCTTTATTTTTTGTATTCACACAGGGCGTCTTTACTTTGCGTTCCCACAGAGAGCCAATGTAACGTGTGTAATAAAGACTGACTCGAAACACGTTCGTCTCGTTGAAGGTGTCTTTATTTCGTTTTCACACAGGTTGTCTTTGTTTTGCATTCGTACAGCTCTTCGCCGTAACGTTGGGGGGGGGGGGGACACGCGTTCCCTTCGTTGACGGTTTCTTCTTACCCGTAACGCGTTTGTGTACGCCGGAGCCGACGTAGAGTGTGTAATAAATGAGTCGAGACACGTTCGCCTCGTTGACGGTGTCTTCATTTTCGTTTTTCACACAGGTTGTCTTTACGGGTTTTGCATTCGTACAACGCTTCGCCGTCTGTGCTACTTGACAGAAAGTACGATAGGCACACGATACCGTTCTGGTTTACGCGTGCACTAAATGTAACACGTTCAGGTGCAACAGTTCGATCGTGAGAACGACCGTCCTGTAAGCGCATCCCAGTTTGTGTAGGTCTCGTCTGACGGACAAAAGAAAAATGTGTTCCAGACTCGCTAAAGTTTTACCTACTTCTCGGTTCGGAAGCTTGGGTACTCGCATGGCGCTACGCGATTTCAACTTAACGGAATCTTCAGCGACTCTGAGCCTATCGTGTTCGTGACAAGGCGTCAGGTCCAATCGTCCTTGTTGTATCCTCACGCTCACGAGTGGACTGAGTATGCCGTGAACGGACACTACGTCCAGGTGCGAGTCGTGAGCACCTTGCAATCCTGTGAATCGACACGTCGGCAGTTCGCGGGTCGACGAACGCGATACGTTAGGCGGACCGAACGAACACGTGCCGTAAACGTTCATGAACTCGTACGAGGCAGCCGTAGTACTCAGTCTCTCTACGTGTTCTCTCACCAGACTTCGAAGCTGGTTTATCGACTTAGTCCTCAGGTCTGCGTAAAGCTGCACGTACACTTGGTCGAAGTTGGTCGCGGACGCCTGTAGACCGGCCACGCGTGAATAATGTTCGTCTAATCGAGGCTTTTTACTAAGATCGGGCTCCGTGTCTTCGAGGACGCTTCTGAG
Organism: Garcialebias charrua; assembly: GCA_038048925.1. Taxonomy (NCBI): domain Eukaryota; kingdom Metazoa; phylum Chordata; class Actinopteri; order Cyprinodontiformes; family Rivulidae; genus Garcialebias; species Garcialebias charrua. The sequence goes on from JBBPBX010000644.1 coordinate 74,789, forward strand.
AACAGACAGGCTACGCTCTTGAACCGATAACTTCCCGTAACACGCTTTGATGGCCGTTGCGATAAAGAACAACTCCAACGTACCTTCGTGCGAAGGAACTTGCCCGGGTTCGCACGTCGACATCGTTCGATACGAGAACTTGATCCGTTACGTGATCGAGCAACTCGAGCGTGCGACGGGTCGCGAAATCCGACTCTACAGCGAACCGTTAATCGAGTGCGTGGTGAAGCACAAACAGTTGATATCCGGTTCGTCCGTGTGGGCGCCCAGCGAACGTAGATACGTCCCGTACGATCGCGACAAGCACGGATCGTTCGCCGACTTGAAACGCGCGGGACCTACGCACGTGAACTACGTGAACAAACTTCTGCCGCTGTATTGCAAATTGTGCTTCGTGACGGACTGTCACGAGCGAGCCGTCGTCTCGGCTCGTGCGCTGTTGACTCGTGTCAGACTTCACGCCGAGACGTATTCCGACGCCCCCGATATAAACTACGAAATCAGAACGTTAGAATATCTGCTGTACAATTTGTCCGCCGAGCCTCCGTGCGTAATAGGAGAAGTGGTGCGATCGACCGACGTGTCGGTCGACGTTAAAGTCACCGTGGATCTCATGTGGAGTCGCTTGGTGTTACTGTACGCGGGCAGGCGTAGATTGCTTCTGTTCAACCTGGAAAGTTTTCTGCGCAGCGCGCAAGACGTGTCGTCTCTCTGTCCCGATCCTCTCAGACGCGCCTTGTTCGTACACGGCAAACACGAACCGATGTCCAAGCGCGATGACCGTTCGCGAAAACAGCGCGTTGTGCCACGCGCTGTATGTCCGGTGCTCGCAAAAACACAATCTCTCGCGTCCGACAGACGGACGAGTCGAAGATCTCGCTCGCCGAAACTTTACGAATCTCGATGCGCGCGAACGTGTTGGCTGGCGGCATTGTGGAGCTTGGACTTCGCGTGTAATAGGGGCGCCCTACATTGGCTTTACAAGCCAGAACCGTGCAGAGCCTAGTCCTAACGCTCACGGCGTAGCCGCGATCGGCTCGCCCGATCTCGCTGCGGACGCGTTCGGCGCGTGTCCTTCGCGCACGTTGCACGAGACGGGCAGCTGCATCGTTCGTCTGGCCGAAGGTGTGCTCCTGCACGTGTTGCACGTGAACACCGTAGGAAATCAAAAGTTTAACTCCGTGGTGTTTTCGGAACGACGCAGGAAATACGCGCGTTTGCAGTCTAACACCACCAAGACGCGACGGCTGAGCAGGCTGCGGTTCGTGTCGGACAAGAAAAGGGTCTGTTCTCAACACGGCTACAAAAACACGCGCATCGAATTTACATCCAACCCAAGTCGTAGCGCTAACTACACGTCCAACGCAAAGCGCTCGCTTCAGCCGTATTTCCGAAGCTTGTTCGAAACGATAGCTATGTCGCAGGGTACGTGTACCACGTCGACGAAAACGTTCAAAGTAAGCAACGAGAACCTCACGTCCTACGTATACGGCGTGGCGAATCCGCTCACCGTCGTGATCAGGATGAAAAACACGAAAAAAGACTTCCACACTCCGTTCTTCTTCTCCTCCGTCAACGTGACGGCGAACAACAATCGACATCAGCTGTTCACCTCGATGTCGATCAACTCGCAGAAAGTGAAGCGCGTGGAAGAGCTTCCCGTCGCTCTGGAGAAAGTGGCGAAACTGATGGAGCTGCACACGCACACCAATCGCCTGTGCTGCGAACTGGCTCAAGAACGACACGGCATGCTGACGGCTAAGGAGAAACTGTGCGTCGTGTATCTAACCGAGTTGTACTTTTTGGGCGTAGCGGACCGAAGCGATTCCAAACATTGGGACGGTTACAGACGATACGTCAAGACCGTTTTCGAGAGCCGCTACAAGAGTAAGCTGTCTCCGTTCCAAGACAAATCTCTCAATAACTATCACATGAAAAACCCAGAGTTCGTACACGTAGTACCGTGGCTTCTCGAAAATCCCAGTGCGTTACACGACGACATGATAACGTGGCACGAACGGTACCTAGCCCACGAAGGCAAAACGGCAGCGCGAGCAGAACTCATAGTGGCCCTCACGATACAAGTGGAGAAAGGAGGCGGTTGCGTGGCGCCCGTCGGATTCCCGAGCGTGGACACGATAGACTTTCGCGGTCTGGGCTACACGTACGACGTGCTTAAGAGCGCGATAACCAACACGAGGATCGTAAAATTGTCACGGTCCAGACGTAACGAGAATACTCACGCTGACGATATCGTATAACGTCCGTTTCGTGTGCGTTTCTGTTCCTTTTCTTGTTGTTGCTTTTTTTTTTCGTTTTTTTTTTTTTTTTATCCCCCTTGTACGTACGTGTACGCGAAGGCGATCGTCTTGGCTGCGAGCGATGGACTCGAACGAACTTACACGAGAACAACACTCTGTTCTGAGAGCGTACGATATTGTCAACAGACACTTTACGAGCGCCCTGATGGCTTGCGGTCATCGCGACACGATCGCGGCAGCCGAAAATAAAATTATGTCTAACACGAAACAGACGCAGGACGCGATCGAAGCGCTCTCGCAAAGACTGCGCTCGGTGCACGAATACGTACGCGAGTTGGAAAACGTCAAAAGCTCTCGCTCCGTTCGCTCCGTCTCGCCTTCCGTTTCGTCCGCGTGCACGAGTCTGTTGGGAGAATGGCACTTTTTACACTTGGCCGACGGAAGGGTGTTCGGATACATGCAAATGATAGCGGAATCCGTGAACGTGTTCGACGGCGAAGGTGGAAGCTATGTCAGAAAGGCCGATTTCACCGTACCCGCGCTCGTACTAGAAGAACTCGGAGACGAAACCCGAGACGAGAGCGTAGACGGATACACCGAGTACACGACGTGTCCTTGTTGTAACGACAGCGTGAACAAGAACGAATTTTGGAAACACGCGTTGCACGAAATAATAACCCGAGGTAACAAAGTGCCCGGTTACTGCGTGTTAGATCCAACGCGAAAACCGACGTGGATCGTGGACGAGGCGTCCGGGTGGAGGGATCCTATTTACAGACCTCGCGATACGAGAGGACTGTGTGAAATCGGTCAAGGTCTCGCTAACCTGGGCATAGAGCACGTTCTGTCGGACCGAGAGTTTGCTCAAAAGTTGGACGCGACGTTCAGGTGTATAGTCGAGTCGTTAGAGACGTAAAAAAAAAATAATAATAATAATAAAAATAAAATCCGAACCCATGTACTCGTTCGTGGTGAGTCCGCGGTCGACGCGCGCTAATAACGGAGACGAACAACGCGTTGCGACGACGACGACGAAAGACGTAAGCGAAACGGTTCCAGCGAAACGGAGCGACTGCGCTTATCGCCTATTACCAGAAGATCAAGTTACCTTGGACTATCTGATCGGGATCGTGGCTACGGACGACACGTACTCGTTCGTACAGTACAAAGCGACGGAGAGGCACAAGCGCAGCGCTGGGATGAGCGTGTGTCTCGTGGACAGAATCAACGCGTTCGTGAACAAGCTGAGAGACGAACGCGTGCCCATCGAAATCGGCCTGTGTACTATCGAGTCCGCGTGCGAAACGGTGTTGTGGATTAGGATAAGCGTAGAACCGTGCCTGGAACTGAACCTCGAGCAGTTGTGGATGCTGAAAGGCCGCGCGTTTCTACAGCCGCTTAGAAGTCGCGTGACCATCTCCGTAGAAGACCCGATCTTGAACCGTTGCGCGTTCCGCGATAACGAGCTCGTAGTCGAGGAGGAACGTTTTGCGCCCAGTACGAGCTACGACGCGACGAGCGGCGAGAACGACACGTTAGGTACGTCTTCGCATCGTAACGAAGGCGCGACGGTCGCTAGTTTAAAAGAACACGACGAACGTACAGAGAAGCCGAATGAACGTGACACGTTAGAGACGCGTAGACACGTAATAACATTTAACGAAGGTGCACAAAAGCGATACGCTTTGCGTAGCAAAAGCACCGTGACACAGAAACGAGCGTGTAAGAAAGCGACGACGCGTAAGAATGCGATGAAACGTGCGAACGAGTACACGCGCCACGAGGAGAGTCGCGCGGATGGACGAGACGAACAGGATTCGGATCGCGGGCCGAAACGCGTTAAGGACGATTGTAACCCTCCGCTTCCCGTCGAGGCGACCGACGATCTCCCTCGCGCTCGGAACGATACGGATCGCGCGACCCTTGACGCAAATCCGTATCGAGGGTCTCCGGCGTTTCGGGATCGAGGGGAGATCGCTCCGTCTCTTTCACGCGGCGCGAGCAGATGTCTCGCGATGTAAAACGTCTATCGTCGTCGTCAGCGGTATCTTTCGCTGCGCGGAGCTCCGGTTCGTCTTGGCAACGCACGTCGGACGGCCGCAGTCCCAGTTTGTTAGCCAAGAGTAGCCCGTACGCAGTAGGGTGTAAGGATTCGCGTGTCAGCATGATGTCGTTGACCGTAAGCGACGCGTCCGGCTTTCGGCCCGACATGCTGTCGGCGAACGTTTGACCCGACGTGTTGAGGAGCGCGACGAGCATATTGTGGAACACGTGCACGGGGGATCCGGATTCGAGCTCGCGCATCGTGTCTCTCGTGTTGTATTGTATCGTGTTGTGTCTTCTGCTGAACTGACCGAACCCCGACAGCGAGCTCCGCCAAAAAGTCGTCCACATGCTCAATATCTCTTCTAGGTGCGCCACGGACACGGACGAGGGATAGCTGCACACCAGTTTGACGTCGGGCCCGAGTTCGGTAACCGGGCTCTCGTTCGCGTGCCGATTCGCAGATCCTCGGAGCGCGTGAAACGCTGAAGCGACGCGTTCGGCTTTTCGTATCAAGCTCGCGTCTCGACACTCGCTCTTGAGCGTGTCCAAAGCGGATTCCGGCTCGCGCGGGACGTCGTCGAGAAAGCGGCTTACGACCACGAGTTCCCTGCCTTCGGTTATCATCGCGGCCATCATCTTGCTCAGGTTGTGCGATACGCTGGCCGCCTTGTGTTCCGCCACGCACGCTCCCCCCGCGCTCGCTCTGACGACGAAGTCGGGTAGTTGGTTCGTCGGGATGCCGAACGCGTCGATGCGATGATCGTGCGTCATGTAACGAGACATGTTGTCGAGCATCGGCCTACCCGTATCGCTAGCGATCGAAGAACCGAAGTCCGTTCCGCTCTGGTCTTTGCGAGCGGCCAGCATCGCGTCGGCCAAATGCGTGAGGGACGACCCGTCGGAGTTGGCGCTAGTGTACACGTGTCTCTTCGAGCACGAGGCGAGTCCGTCCGTTACGTTGCGGAACAACGTATCCCAGCTACGTACGGTCGCGCTCGCTCGTTTGGCTAGCGTGGACGCGTCCGAACCTAGAGTCCACGAGCTGTCCCACGTAAACGCGTGCGTGTAAAGTGCCCGATCGACGTTGGCCGTGACGAGGCCCGTTAGTTTGTCGTAGAACGCCATGCACGTAGAGGCTTTGCATTCCGGTATCAGCGGACACCTCCCGTGTTCGAACGTCTTGAGCACACCCCACAGAGCCACGACCGCTATTTTCAACTCGGTCTCCTTGGTGGGATCGTTCTTCAGCGATCGGTCGCGCTCTATCCAGTCGCCTATGATTTTCGAAACCACGAAGACCAAGGTGCGGGGTACGGTGCTACTCATCAGCAACCTCAGCGTCTCCGGCACTCGTTCCAAAGGGACTTGTAACACGGACGGAACGGCCCGATCGTGCGCTTCGCGTTCCTGGGCGGCTTCGCGCGCGGCCGCGGGCGGACTCAAGGCGTTGCCGACCGCGAAAAAGTTGGATTTCTTACAAGCGTGCGACGTATCGTCGTCGTTCTTCGCGCGACGATTAAAGTAGGCGCGCGTTACGTCGCCCGTGTAACCGTCGCTCGTGGAAAAACGATCGCGCGTGGACAAATCGCTTATCGCGGTTCTCGTGGATAGCCCCAGAGACAAGGCGCGCAGTTTCTTCCAAGGCGCGAAGACGCAAGGAACGAAACCCGCTAACACCGTCCATCTGATCATGTTACGCAATGTACTTTTAACGTGATCGCATACGTGGTGGGACGAGTAGTGATTGACCAAGTACCTGACCAAACACGTAGAGCTGTCGCTGTTGCTACCGAGCACGTTGTACAACAACAACTCGATCGACAGCGTGGGACTGAAAGTGTTGACTATCTCTTCCACGGCCGTCGCGAACTGAGGGTCGTCGCTCACGTACGTCCAGGCCTCCGTGTCGTGGTGTATCGGCACCAACCCGTAATCCGCGTACGGCGGCGTTCGGTCGCGTGTGACGGTATCGCGCCCTAGTTCTTTACGCCTGTACGCACGGAGACCTTCGCGATTCGGACGTTGGCTTAGCGCGATCTCGGCCAACTCTTTTTCGGCGCGCAGATCGAAACGTTCCATCTCGGCTGTGTCAGCGATCCCCGCTCGACGGTTGCGTGCACGACCGTCCGTAGAACAATTCGTATTAGTTACATTCGCGTATATAGAAGACGAACCGAACGTTTTTGTCGTCCCCCACACACACACGCGACGATCCGAGGCGATGTTTCCGTTACTGCTCAGAGCGCTCTGTTGTTTGTGCACCAACCGCTACGCGTACCAGTCCACGGACGAGTCTTACTACGAGGACGACTCGGACGACGACGACGACGACGACAACGAAGACGAGTCCCACGATCGCAAACGCACCGCTAAAGCTGTACGAATGCAACAAAACGCGATCGCGACTACCACAGATGTAGTAACAGCACAGAAACTCTTGAAAAGACACGCTGACGATTCGGGGTTATTAATGTATCGTGATCGATGCGAGTCCGATATGCGTAAGGCGTACGATCGTCTAGCCCTTTTCGCGAAACGAAACCGTCGATCTAACCGCGTTCGCGAAACCGCCAAGAAAAGTCGATACGCAGGACAAATAAAGGCTCGCGCTATAGTGTAGTAAAACTCACACGACGAACGATAACCGTCGATTTGTTTTTTTTTTTTGTTTGTTCTGGGTTTTTGTTTTTTTTTCTCTTTTTTTTAATACGTTACACGTTGTTTGTACATTCGGACACGATGGCCGTGGTGTCTATGGACCCGTCCGGTTATTATCTGAAATCGGTCGAAAGCGTACGACAGCTAACGAGCGCACCGTCGTTTTTGAGAAACTACAACTCGGAGTTCGCAAAGTTTTTAGTCGACAGGGTCATAAGGAGTTCGGCTACGAACAGTTCGGTATGGATAGACGCGACCCTTGCGATATCTCAGGCGCAAATGGGCGTCGCGCTATTTAGTCAACAGAGAGAGACCGGTCGTTTGCTGGCCGCGTTCGTGTACAAAACCATGATACCGGTCGACGTGGTACCGATGAACATGACTTACAAGCGATGCTACAGAATCACGGACCAGAGAGAAGCCGAGTACGGCGTGTACGACACGATAACGAACGGCGTACAATCGAGGGAATACAGTCAAGAGTACAAACCCAAGTCGAGAGTCGTCACGATGCAGTTCGGCTGTCTGTTGGGCGTAGCGCCTAAGTCCACCGCCGTAGACTTGATAGCCAGAGAATTGAATAGGGTCAGCACGACGTGGGAACTTACCAAGACCATAGACGTGTTGCGTTACTGCACCGTGCAACCTACCATAGTCGACAGGATCGTACAGAAAACCAAATCTGCCAGCAAGGCCGAGAGGCTGGACAACGTTCTGATCGCGGCCGAGTTGCTGTGCGGGATGGTGAACGTTCAACCGGACTCGTTCCTCTACGCGATAGAGAACGCGAGAAGGGTATTGGACAGCGACAAACCCGAGGTGTTGATAATGGGCGACAGCCTGTTTCGTATCGTCTCGCAAAAGGGAGTCGGCGCGTGCGGCATCTCGAGAGAGAACGTTCCGTTGCACCACGAGTTCGTGGTGTACGCGCTGGACAACGAAGTAGCCAAAGCCAACGGTGGCACCATGTATACGATCCGCGAACTGGCCACTCAAAACTCTGGCGAAAAGAGCAACCCGTTGACGCACACGGACACGACGCAAACGATCGACGTCAACTACATGGTTCTGGGCGGTGGGCAACACGACAAAGTACCTATAGTGCACGTGGACAACGTGCAAATGGAGCACGGCGTGGACCGCGAAACCTCGACGGAACACAAAGCGTTTTCCAACGCGGACGGGTTCAAGTGGGAGTACTTTACGGTCGGTTGCAACGCTCCCGCTATGGACCAGATCAACCCGGTGCTTTTGCTTTCGAGCACAGAGCACGACGAGCTAAACTACAAACACGTGGCGCAAAGGTCGCCTTGCGCCTCGTACCTTCACTGCTACGACGGCACCGTGATGAGCGTGACGTTGAGGACGCTACACAAACACGCCAACGCGTCTAACCTGTTCAAGCGAGCTCGGCGAGACGTTCTGCAAACCCACTTGAACACGTTGATACGAAACGACACTCAGTGTATCACCAGAGACGACATGGTTCGCCTCGCGCACGAAAGGAAATGGTACGACAAGATCAAAAACCCGGCGAGCGTTTTGGAATTCGACACGAGACACGTCGTCGTTCCCGTCACCTCGCCACAAAACGGCACGGACTGGAGAGTCAGACCTAGAGTCGCGCTCTTCAACGCGTCGGCCATGAACAGCGTGGAGAACGAGATGGCTCAGATAGGAAGCGAGGTACTGTGCACGTTAGGCATGTTAGACTCAGCCGCCAACGTTCGCGAAAACATGACGTTTCTCGAGCAAGCGCTCGATTACGCGCAAGGCATGGAGTCTATGCTCGCGCTCAGAAACGCGGTTATTCAACCAGGTAACACGAGCAACGCGTTCGACGACAACGACGAGTGGTTGAACAACAGACGTTGTTGGTCGTGGATGAGCGATCCGGTGTGCGCCGTATACATTCGATATCGGCTAGCGAACAAGGAAAAAAACAACGATCTAAGCGAGAAAGAACACAAGGTTCTCGTCCAAATCAAAAACGTTATACACGGAGTGCTCGACTTGTTCACTAAGGTGGTCGGAGACGGCCGCAATTCGGTAATGCGTTACATGCACATGATTTGCCAACACGCCGGAGCGACGGTAGGCAACAGGGGCTACCCTACAGGGTTCACCGAGACGGACGTGGACTACTGCAATATTATGTATTGGGCGATCCTGCCCGCGCTCGGAGCGAGGATTTATTGCGGGGACCACAACGTTCGACGTACAACCAAGCACGTCGTGTACGACAACCACGATCACAACCTGACGAACGAGCTCGAACTGAACGGGACCGAGACGTTGACGGTCGCGATACTCGACAAGCCGTGTTTCTTGGCCAAAAGTAACCCGGATCCCAACACGTATACAGACGTGAGCCGCATGTTTGCGCACACGAAAAATTACTTCGCTACGCGAGACACCGACGTGGGGTTCGAGGAGACGGACGTCGTAACGTACGCGTGGGCGGCAAGGTTGAAAAAAGTCAGCTCTCTAACGAACAACTTGGCCAAAGTGCTGCTGTGCGCGCACTACAGTACGTTGCTCACACCCACAGTCGTACAGACGCACTACGACGTTAACTACTATTCCGGAATGGCGTACTTGCTGTTTAGAGGAATCAGATTCACGGGCTCGGGTGTATCGCTCATGCAACAAAAGTCCACGCTGTACACGATCGGCACGGGTATGGTGTGCAAGCCGACCGGTAACAACACGCATCAGGTGTGTTCCGTGAACCAGTGCTGCGAAACGGCAGTGATGCCCGAAACGATAGAATCTCCGGGTCTGTACATGCCCAACGTATACATGAAAGACGTCAGGGGAGGCGACGTGTGCATCAACACGGGCGGTCCTTTCGACATGGTGGTCGCGGACACGTTCAACGGGTTCTGTCCCGAATCCGACGTTTCCAGCGGGTATCGCAGACCGTACATATTCACGACCGGACGTTCCAGCCGCCTAACGTGGCCCCCGACGCGCGATCGGCTTACGCGCACCGAAGGATACACGTGTATGCCTACCCTGCTACGACCGTTCAGCTCCGTGTTAGCTAGGAAAAACGGCCGAGGCTTCGTCTCTAGAGATTCGGAGGAAAGCAACGTGTCGCTCTTTTGTCAAACGCAGCACGTGAGCGACTTGGATCGAGGTGTGCTCGATTCCATCGGCGATCCGTTCCAAGACACCGTGGACAGAGCGAACGGAAACGCTAGAGTCGTAGACGTGATGACCAGGGACCTGGGGGTCGCCTTCTGCGGTACTTACGGAGTGGGGCTGACGTCGGACATTAAGCTGCTGCGCGTGTGCGAAGAGCAGCAAGCGACGCTTGTCGACAGGCTCGCGCCCAGGATCAGCGGAACCGGGTTGTTCGCTCTAAATCCTATAAGCAGCACGCAACGCATCATCAAGCCCGTCTTCGAACGATTGTTCGAGAGCACGCGATATTCGCGCACGTTGAAAATGTAACGTGCTCGTCATGAAAGGAGCGCTCGAGGTTTCCAAGAGCCTACTGTACGGGCTCTGTCGTTTAACGGACGTGATCGTATCGTGTTACGTGAGTTTCTTCGTAACGCTATACGTGCATTCCACGGAAGACGAACGCCACGTAACGCTCATGAAAAAGAAACGAGAAGCAGAAATGGACGTAGCTACACATACCGTGTCGAGGTCCGTATGTAAGCTAGATAGTACCATCGTGGCGCTGAAGGAAAGCGCGAGTAAACTGGACGCTCAGACTCGAGAGTACAGGAGAGTCGAAGGAGAGCTGGCGTCCGCCGAAAGTCAGCGGTCCGACATGCAGTACTTACTCACGTCACTCCGAGGCAGATTGGACGTAGACAGATTGTTGTCGGCCGTGAAAGTGATATCGAAAAACATCGGCCTGCAACTCAACGCTTCGACGTACATAAACAGACAAGCGACGACGCTGGCTCTTCAGCGAGAACTGGGAGACAAACAGTACCCGGTGACCGAAGGCACCGTGAGCGACGCTTTCAAGACGTACAAAGACGATTTTGAGACATACAAAGACGATTGCCCGTTATCGCACGTGATATGATCCGTGTACGTGACTGGATGAAAAGTGTGACTTTGAACGATCTGTGTATTTTCATGCGTGTTGGAATAAATAAATAAAAACATTGCAACAAGTTTCATGTGTCATACGCTTTCGTTTGTTCGTTCGATGGTGTTCGACATCACAAACACGTTATGAATACAGAGTACAATAAAAGGTTGAGTTTTTTTTTTTTTTGGAATAAAAACAATGCAACAAGGTTTGTGTCATGCGCTTTATTTGTTCGTTCGATGGTGTTCGACATCACAAACACTTTATGAATACAGAGTACGATAAAAAGGTTTTTTATTATACAGGTCACAGGTACATGTACAACGAGAGACGTACCGTCACGGAGAAACCACAGTGTTTGACAGTTTAAAAAAAACACTTTACGACTTCAGAGTACGATAAAAAGGTTTTTTATTATACAGGTCACAGGTACATGTACAACGAGAGACGTACCGTCACGGAGAAACCACAGTGTTTGACATTAAAAAAAACACACACTTTATGACTTCAGAGTACAATAAAAAAGGTTTTTATTATACAGGTATATGTATAACAGCATACGTACAGTTACAGAGAAACAACGGTGTTTGACATATAATAACAAAAAACACTTTATGAACGCAGAGTACAATAAAAGGTTTTTAATATACAGGTCACAGGTACACAGTGTATAAAACAAGAGATGTACCGTTACAGAGATACGAGGTGTTCCCAACATACAACCTGAGCGAATCCTGGCAAAGACGCAAGTCCCTTAGTTAGACACGTTCGAATAACATTGGTACAATGACTGAAAACGTCTTCTGCATCGTATCTGATTGTACTTTTGCTTGCTTCCGTAGCGCTTGCTTTGATAGTGCGCTTGCTTTTGCGAGCGCATACGAGGAACGTGCGATGTACCGTTGCTCGTGGGAGACGTGTACGTCGAACGTGACATTTCGGCTTCGTGTTCTTCTCGAGAGGAGAGACGTGTCTCCTCTTGCCTAGATGTGTATAGGATACGACTTTCATGTTCGTTGGTGCGTATTCCCAAGCGTTCGCTGATCGGTCGTCGTAGCGGGCAGACTGTCGTCGTCGTCGAGGCCCGCCTTGACACGGGCGACTGACGACGATGTCCCAAGCGTTCGCTGATCGGTCGTCGTAGCGGGCAGACTGTCGTCGTCGTCGAGGCTTGCCCTGACACGGGCGACTGACGACGATGTCCCAAGCGTTCGCTGATCGGTCGTCGTAGCGGGCAGACTGTCGTCGTCGTCGTCGAGGCTTGCCCTGACACGGGCGACTGACGACGATGTCCCAAGCGTTCGCTGATCGGTCGTCGTAGCGGGCAGACTGTCGTTGTCGTTGTCGAGGCTTGCCTTGACACGGGCGACTGACGACGATGTCCCAAGCGTTCGCTGATCGGCCGTCGTAGTGGGCGAGTTGTCGTCCTCGTCCTCGTCCTCGAGGTACGCTCGGACAGGGGCGGCTCGCCACGACGTCCCAAGCGTTCGCTGATCGGTCGTCGTGAGCCTCTGGGTGCTCCAGAGTTTACGCTCATACGGTCCGTGACTGGTCGTAGCGTGCCCCAAGAGACGTCGTCAACCGCACGCGACGAGCTGTCACTGTATGAACGACATACTCGAGCCGAGCCGGTCTTGCGTAAAGGTAGACCAAGCCATTCTATCTTCCGGCGAACGGCGAAGTCGTGAGCGTCCTCGCTTTTGACCTTGTCGTAACGTCGATCGACTTGAAGATCGGGACCCGCCGTATCGCAGTCGACTGAATTCTCCAACGTATCTACAACACGGTCACAACTCGGACCTTTTTCTCCTAAGGAATCCACGTGTAGCCTTTGCATGGATGATATCATGTCGTTCATTCCCCCACCAAATGAATCGAATTCCCAAAATTCTACACAGAGCGCGTGCGTTCGTTTCGTTCGAGTGGCTTTCGAAAGCGTATGGTGGACAGGGTGCGAAGCAGAGCCTCTTAAATATGCGTTCGAGGGCTAGTCGGCGCATCAACGGTTCACGATCTATGTTTCAGTCGGTGAAGTCTAGCTACGAGAACTAGATAGGAACGTTTGCGCTCTGAACGGGATGTGCGGTCGATCGGGTGGTTAGTCATGTCTGTGGTCAGTCAGGGAGTAAAAAAAAAAAAAACGTTCGAAACTTTTTTAAAAAAAGGAACGTTTTGTTATAGCGCCGCGTCGAACCTTAGAGGGTATAGCCAGACGTCGTGTTTGTAGCGACAACCGGTTCCGTACCAGCAACGTCTTTTAGCGTAGTACTTGCACGGGATCGAGCTCAAGACCGTCTCGTAATCGCTTACGAGTACGTCTTTCTCTTCGTCCTTCGTTATCCATACCGGAGACGGGATGTAGAACGGCACGGGCGCGCGGCATACCGGACAACGTCTAGTAGCGCTCGATTCATAGTTCGACTTTCTCCAAGTTTTAATGCACGGTAAACACACACAGTGTTTACAGTTGGGTAGTATTCCGAATTTGTTCGTTTCGCGTCTGTATTTCTCAGTCACTCGCTCAAAGCATATCGTGCACATCGTGTCCATCGCGTCCAACTCGTTCGTCTCCATTACAACAGATGTACGAGGCGGTTGGGCTGCTGTACAGTTTTGTTTTGTTTGGTTTTTTTTTTTTTCATTTTCGCTCTTATGTCCGTTCCGATACGGTTGCGACAACATAAATATAGTCCAGCGAGAGGTATGTGTGTGTGTGTATGTACACGTCTGCGTGCGTTATCTCGATAAGGGGTGTTCGTGGTCAGACGTGTCGAAAAAAAAGCTAAGTAGTTTACTCGCTTTCGTAGGTCGAATCGTAAACGCGTGTATTACGTTTACTCGTATTTGCTACCTTTCTCGGTTGCGAGCTCACAGGCGCAATCGGATATTTAGAGTTAACGTTCGACGAGGCGAGCCCTTTGCACGCGCGATCTACCTCGTCGCATTGCGGAGGCGGCTGCGCGTATTCCATAGGCTGATAAGGTTGCTCGTACTGGTCTAATGAAGGGTACAGCCGTACGTGAGGAGAGGTCCGTTGTTGGCCGATGGCGTAAGGATCGCGGATCTCACACGTGCTCGTCTCTCGACTTTCAAGTCGATACGGCGGCAGAGTGGCTTCAGAAAAAACGTTCTTGTTCGTAGCGTCTGGCAAAACGACGGGGGGCGCGGACGGATACGGAACAGACGCGCGAGAGTCGAGCCACTCTAAAGGTATGTCGTGTAGTGCGAAAGGTGTCCGTCTCAACCCTTGCGAACGCCACAGTCGTGAAATGGACGCGGTCGTGCAGTCCATAGCGCTGATGGCGTATCTAAAGAGTAGGTATATGTAATACCTTGCGAGTTTTCGTCGATCGCCGGCGATGTGCTCTGGGATGTCATACGGCTCGACGTCGTGGGACTTACATTGCATCGCGTGCAAGTGGTGTAGATCCGCAGAAGGTACGAACAACGCGTCGGCGGATCGCCACATGCAACGCAGTAAAGTGAGAGTTTTTTGTACCGCCTCGGCGTCCTTTACGCTGGTGTCTTTTAACAGGCCCAGAGCCGGAGCTCCCGCTATAATCAGAATTTCGAACAGGGTAACCGAAGCGTTGTCCACGAGCCGAATCTCTTTGCGAGTGGTCATATTTACACAGGCTCGCTCGCGTTACCAAAGTCTACGCGAGCTCTCTCCCCACCTTGTTCGCGATGGCCGACGTTAAGAGCGACGTCGCGTTTCTTTTGAATCTCGTGGAACGGTTCAAAATGTTTCACGTGAAAACGTTACCGTACGACGACTGGAAAGGCGTGAGAGATTGGTTGGGAGCGTGTCACACAACGTTCACGTGCAGGTCTAGCCACGACGACACTCGCGATATGCTTAGTAGATATATACGCGCGAGCGGCAGAGAAGACGTGCGTGCGATGGACGTGCACGACACACTTTCGATATCCGATCGTACGCTACGCTTGATCGTGTACGTGCCGAACCACGCGACGCGTTACGCGAAGACGTATCGCTCGATCGTTCTGTTTCTTAGGTACGGTCAAAACAAACAAAGCGGCGAGGCGAACGGCACGGACGGACGGTGGTCGTACGTTAAATACATAAGAGACGCAAAGAGTCCGGGGTACGTCGAACGCTTTAAGAATTTCGCACGACGCGTGCCAGATCGCATCGCTCCAAAAACTCAAGAAGCGCAGCCGGTCATACACGACTTTAAGCCTTCCGAATATCGTACGGTCGAATGTAGAAGCGTGGTGCCGTGCGACAACTTCCATCGGACGTACGACAACACGACGCGGCGT